>NAGG01001257.1:0-21364 GCA_003031705.1 Calonectria naviculata
ATGCGAAGGTCGCAGGTTCAAGCCCTGCCGGGAGCAAGATGTCTCACCACGCCCTCCAATATTTTTGCATCTCGTTTGAGATTTATATTTTTTTTTTTTTTTTTTTTACTGCTTCGTTCTCGTTTTGCGCACCGAGAGTCTCGTACCGAGCAGGGGTGGCCAACTGGTGAAGCAATCCTTACCACAAGCAGCCAGTATGTGGAGCTAAATCCGTTTAAAAGCAGAAACGGACAGTTCAAGCAATCATGTGTAGTCAAGTTTCAGGGCAGCCCCCTTCTTCTTTGTAAGTTTGTATCAAGAATGGCTATTATCTTAAGCTTAATACGCGGCTACATCTATGATTGGCAGGAAAATACGCGACGAACTCAAAGGGTGCATCGCCAGAACTTAATGTACCTGTGACGGGAGATGATTACAGATCGCAAAGTATGTTCGTGAAAGGATTCAACCCAAGAGAGAGAATGGAGTCCAGTTCAAGAAATCTTGAATGAAAGATTCTGGAGTTCTTTCATTTGACATTGCAATGTAAATAACATGCACGGATACCAAATACTCGGAGACGAAACTCAAGCGTACCAAAATCCGTTTCCGTTTCCAGAGCTGAGCTGCTACCGCTCTAAGCTAAGTTACTACCTACTGAGCTTGGACTGAGGCTGAGTTACCTAGATAGGCCCACTTTTGGGATTATAAACCCTTGCAAGGAATCCTTATCCTCCTATGTCTTGTTTTGGTGTCTAATGGTTAATTTCTTCCTTGATAATAAGTTTTTGCCCATTATATATAGTTACTTTAGCTAATAGGAGTACACTTATCGTGTTAATGGTGGAATCTAGTTGCCTGGAATTGGAAAAAGCACTTGGTGAGATAATATGCAACTTTGATCGTCTGATTGATCCCATAGCTGTTCGTCCTGTGGGACTGGCTCTGTATGCGGACCAGGCCGCATAAGTGGACTGGGCTTACGCGAAACGGTAATAAGTAACCAAGTGGCTCCGCATATAGTATATTATAAAAGTCCAACAAACCACCGCAATCATAACCTTTCGGTCATATCCCCCCCGTGTCAGAGTCCAATTGGCAGTAATGCCTCTCATGTTGGATTGACCGCAGCTACCCGGAACTCAACCGAGACAGCCCGGTAGAATCCCGGATCAACGAAAGCAAGGGAGGGATACAAGGCTAGCATGCGAGTAATTACGGACTACTGATTAATAATTGCTAATTAGGGAGGGTCGCGGTGGGGGTTACGATGGCTGGTGATTTTGCCTTCCATGGGGGTTGGCGCAGAAGACCAGCTATTCCGTGGGAGAGCTTGTCCGCAGGTAGCCTACTTCCAATATTACTGGCGACGCCATCTGCATGAAATAGCGCAAGCACAGCACCCCACGTTAGCTAGAGGAACCCTAGTACACGTGACCATACTAATTGGCAAAAAAACGGGGGCTTCCCCACATAGCCGCCGCTTTCGGCTCCCAAATCCCGCCCCAAAGCAACATCGACTAGAGCTTCAATTCTTAACACAACACCTTTCTCCTCCCTCACCACATCGTCAATTACATTGAGCAGCGCCCGAAACCATGCTCTCTACCTCCTCCGTCGCCATGCGCATCAGCGCCCGCCGAGTCGCTCGACCACTCGCCGCAATTGCCACCGCTCCAAGCTCGAACCCATTTTTCCGCCGACATTACACGACCAACCCGAACGCGCCGCTGGGCAAGAAGAATGCATCAAACACGGTTGTATCTCGGGTCAGGGTTTTACTCTAGTACGGGCTTGTTACCCATACTGACGTATCGCAACAGGTCGGCTTGATTGGAGCTCGAGGATACACTGGCCAGGCCTTGATTGACCTCATGAACAAGCACCCCTACATGGACCTCAAGCATGTCTCCTCGCGTGAACTGGCCGGACAGCAATTGAAGGGCTATGACAAGAAGAATGTTACCTACTCAAACCTTTCGCCAGACGACGTGGGAGAGCTAGACAAGGACATTGATTGCTGGGTTATGGCCCTGGTAGGTATTCTCTTTAGCTTTTTGGGTACGAGTTCTAACTCGGAGAGTAAAAGCCAAACGGTGTGGCTGCGCCCTTTATCAATATCCTCGACCAGAGTAACTCGAAGAGCCTTATTGTGGATTTGTCGGCCGACAAGAGGTTCGATGACTCATGGGTAAGAACCTTATTGGTGCCCCCGTTTGTATCGGGGACCAGCTTCACATGGATGGAACCATGACTGACAAGAGCCAGACGTACGGGCTTCCTGAACTTGTCAAAAGATCTACTATTACTCAATCACTCCGCATTTCGAATCCTGGCTGTGTAAGTGCTGTGAAAAGGTTAACAATATAATAATACCGAGCCAGCTAACACACTGTCTTTTCCCAACGAAAACAGTACGCTACGGGATCTCAATTGGCCATATCTCCGCTGGTTGAGCATCTGGATCCTCAGTCACAGCCTGTTATATTCGGAATTTCAGGGTATAGTGGTGCGGGGACAAAGCCCAGCCCGAAGAACGACGTGAAGCTACTCGAAAACAATCTTATACCCTGTGCGTTCATTTTATGGCATTTTTCATGCATATTCTTATCTTCTCCGACTTCTCCTGATTTTTTTCCGGTTTGCGATCTTTTTATGATTTTTACGTTTTTTTCTAATCCTTTTCCTCATCTGATATATCCAAAACATACAAACACATCTACTAACTTTGCCATATTCTAGATAGTCTTACAGGTCATATCCACGAAAGGGAGATTGGTCATCATCTAGGTAATTCTATCCGAAGTCTAATATTTCTGCATTGAGCTATCTTGCTAACTGTCACAATAAGGTGCCCCGGTGGCCTTTGTGCCCCATGTGGCGTCATGGTTTGCTGGCATCACTCTTACTATCAACATGAGTCTAAACAAGGAAATGACCTCGCGTGATATTAGACAAATCTACCAGGACCGTTATGCTGGTGAGAAGCTTGTCCAGGTTGTAGGCGAACCACCACTCGGTAAGGCGTTAACCCCTCTTTGTAAATTGTATAACAAGGCTTACTTTTACTCTAGTGAAATCTATTCAGGGGAGACATGGTGTTGAGATCGGTGGCTTTGCTGTTGACAAAACTGGCAAGCGTGTGGTTGTTTGTGGTGAGTGCTGGTGATCCCGAAAAAAGCTAACCAGGCGGAGTACATGCTAAAAAGAAAAAAACAGCGACCATTGATAACCTCCTGAAGGGTGCCGCCACTCAGTGTTTGCGTAAGTTCCTTTGACAAATGTATTTACCTAATTACTGATGATCTTTTTTAGAGAACATAAATCTTGCGCTCGGTTACGCCGAGTATGAGGGAATTCCCACTATGTAAAGGCGTTGGCTAGATTAGATGGTTGTTCTCTATGGGAATTAACTTGGATATTCTTTAAAAAGCATTTTAATTGGCTCTAATTATGGATCCTCCTGATTTATAAAACCATATTCATACCCGTTTTTCGAGGCTATATACTCTATGCCTTACGCGTAAGGAACGCGGTGTGACTTCGAGATACAGATAAAGGAAAGAAAAATGAGAGAATATGGTTTAGACCCAAGTTCTTAACATAAAACAGTCAATCGCCCAATAATAACTCCAAGTAGGGAGTACATCGTTTCGTCTCCCTCACCACCTTCTCTTGCTCAGAAAGCAATGGAAGCAAAGGTCGAGGAGAAACGGTTGGTTTAAAGACAAGTTTTAAGGGAATAGAAATGAAGAATAAAATGGACAACTAAACGGTGGCATCAGGGGCGTGTGGTCTAGATTAATTCGCTCTCTAACAAGCAGTGTATGTTTTTTATACAATGGACTACAGGTCTCAACACTTCTCCTTCTCAAGAAGAATGTGATTGATGCTATTTTTGAAGTGCTTTGAGTTTTGGCTAGAATAATGTCAAATTAGAGCATAGGATATACATTGATATAATGTAGCCGCTAGCCACATCAAGAAGAGATAGACCTTTCCCTGTAGTGCTTTTAAACTTGGCTATTTTCATACTAGTAGATAAGGCAATATATGGCCATCTTTGCCGACAGCTTACTTTGCACTATTGGTTCACTGGTCTATACACTCTTCTATGTTGAGAATGTTGGAATTGTCTTACATCCAACTGAGGCTTATATAATCAGGGCGCGTGAAGCAAGGGACAAACCCTTAATCCTCCCGGCACTTAGAACACTTGTCCTTAAGATCTTTACACCTCACACATTCAACACAATATATCACAACTTCTAACAGAGAAGCATACTAATAAAGCAAAAATGATGTTGCAATAAATTTATCTTAGCATTGGGTTCATTATCATACTCCCAGGGCTACCATTTGAGTCAATAATTTGTGCATTAAACTATGGACCGTGGCGTGGCGCACTCGTCGCGTGACGACCCAATACTGGCACGTGTTAGTGTTACGGCCTGATCAACCGTACCGGCTCTGTAGGCCTGATCAAACCTACAGACGTGTCGCTTGTGTTTCGTCTCATAATACCATGTCAGTCAAAAATGAAAATTGTCTATTAATGTCGCCAACCAGGCAATGCACACATATCCCCATCATCACTCCCAAAAAAAATTATGAACACTTAACTCATGATACTATACCGACGGCACAACTTGAATCATCATGTGATTCTTTTGCGCATTATCTAAAACACTAACCAAGTAATACTTGGAGTTGAGAGCTCTCATGTATGCCTCAATGCTAACCCCCCCGTGTCCCGAGAACTCGTAAATTTGCTTGTGCAAAGCATCTGAACGACAAACCATATACGCAATAGCTGAGATTGTGCTCAGGTCACCCGTCTTGAAAGGAAAGTCGGGTCTTGGAGGATTGAATATGATAGACACGCCGATGCAAATGAGGGCAATGAGCATGAGAAACAGACATGCAACAGACATCCAAGCGCAGATATTAAAGGTCTGCCAAGTTATCGCATTATTGAAAGGAACGTTGGCAAGCAGTATCGGCAAGAAATCGCTCAGCACGGTTATGGATGAAACAAGCGACAACAAATGATGGCCGGTTGAAAGGTAAGTAATTAGCCCGGTGTAGGGATTGGGCGAGAGCGGCAGTTCAATCGAACGTTGGGGGTTTGCTGGATGTCGGGACATTTCCCAGGCAGGTGACGCTGTTGCCAGCTCTGTGTCAAAAATTAGTAAAAGCGATCGCACCATTGACAACCGTGTCTTGGAGTGTCCGCATCCACGTACCATTGAACATGTGACCCCATCCAAGATTGATAATGACTCCAAAAACAGTAAACATAAAGCGAACTCCAAAAGTGCTCTGAGAGTCCATGAATCTCTCAAAAGCGCTGTCGTTATAGGTGTATCGATAATACAAAATTAGAGTCGAGAGACCCACAATGTACAGGCAAAAGACAGAGACTTTTACCAGTAATCCGGTTGCGGATCGCCTCCCAGCCTTTTGACCAACGGCATATGGTGGTGATGGGGAGAACTGAGTCGAAGTATCAAATTCAGGTTTGGCCATCATCAGTGTACGAGATTCCGCCTCATTCTCAAGCACAATAATGCCATAGGTTCGTTGCCCTGAGGGATGGAGAGAATAACCAAAAGCAAACCTTCTATCGCCAAAAGCCTCGGTAGCTGCAGAGGACGAGTACATGCCATTGGATCCCAATGTCAGCCCACGCATCAGTGGTGCAATGGACGGGTTCATGGAGAGCCTCGCGATTCCCAGGATGCTTCGAGGGTCAAAGCTAACACCATAGGTTTCTTTGCGGAGTATTAGGATTAGAAGGAGTACAGAGAAGGCCATGACTGCGAGAAGCGCTTGTGTAACACGGACGACGATGTGGGACGACGCCAGCGTTGCCGTGCACTGCTGTTTCCAATCATCAAGGCAACTGCCTTGCAGGCGGAGATGCACGCTTTCAGCAGCCAAGGGAACCAGAAGGGTCGAGCCATACTTCAATACCATGGATAGCATCAAAGACGGCCGGTTTATTAATGAGAATGCGAGGTGGCCAAGGCCCCTGCCCTTGAGAGTCAATGTCTCTGATGCTTTCCCTCCACCCGGCGATGCCAGTCGAGCAAAGGGCTCCAGACTAGAGACTTCAAGAGCTATTATCTTCCAGGGAATTGAGAACAGGGACGCAATCATGATGGCAAGAAATGTTCCAATGAAGTAGACGGTGTCAAAGGAAAGAGTCGAATCCTCTATAAGCCAACCAACCGACGGCGGCGGAGCGCCAGCCGCCCTAGTGGTGGTCAAGGATGTGAGCCAACCGACGCCAGGGGGCGGTGCGCCTGTCACTGATGGAGAGGGGCCACTAGTAACAGAGAGCCAACCAACAGTTGGAGGTGGCGCACCATCTGATATCGATGTCTCCGACTCATCATCACCAGAGGTTGCTGACGCGGTGGTGGTTGGCTTCGAACCGCTGTCACCCATCATGGCTCTGTCGTTCAAGGCGCGAGTAGGTTCCGAGTCCATAGGGGTGGTGGTAATAGAGGTCTTCAATGCGAAATCGACAGTGCTTTGAAGCAGCTCATCATCTGTTGATGAGCCGGTTTGCTCGTAAGGTGTCGAGGTTGACGCCGCAATGGACGTTGGATTGTCCGGGATAGCCAGACTCGCAGATTGGAGCAAAACTATCAGTGAGATAATAACGCCACAAAGTATCAAGAGCGATTGCCATCTGAGAAACGTAGGTTTCCACTGTGGCCCGCCATGCTGCTGCCCGTTCCCGCGTCTGGATACTGCAGCAAGAAGCAGCCAACCGCCGAGGATTAGAAATATTAAACACACCGGGATCAGAGAGAGCACGGCGACAAGTCTTGATGACCCGGACACGGTGAGCTCCGCGATTCCGGAATCACTCGAAGTTGGACTCGACATTTCCCCGACAACGGTCACCGTTGACCTTGCCAATGAGGAAGACATGACCGGTTCCGTCTGGTGCGAAAACGGGGAAGCAGCCTTGACAGTACTTGCGGGTTCCTACCAAGATTCGGTTGTGCCTCGTTGAAATCTGCCGCCGGGCGGCGAGGGGTCGCGTCCGATTTCATTCAGCTTTTAGCTCAACGGTTCACGTGTTGGTTAGATAACACTAAGGCAGGGTGGCTTGGTCTAGACGACGCCACTCAACCAATATTTTGCCACCTGCGCTTTCGCTTCTGTGAGAGTAAAAAAAGAGCCTTGGCTTTTGAGTAACAATCATCGAGATACTTTCTTTTTCTTTTTTTTCTCAAGTATCCTCTAGCCGGAGGTGGGGAATGGATTTGTTTCTGTTGCGTAGCCACCTAGGCACTAAAACAACTCAATTTCGTGAGGCTTGGAGTTGTGGAGATCCTGGGTTCAGGAACCGAATACTCAGCTGAAAAAAAATGAACATCGACAGCCTTTTTTTGCTGCCCCCTCGTTTTTGTCTGTTCATGATATTTTTGAGATTTAGGCATAAGCCTGGGGGGTCCGCAACGGCCTGCAAGAGAATTCAATTATTTCTGTACTTATCATAGTTTTTATTCCAAGAAGTGCTCCTTCGCAATTTAACCTTTGCGCCTAAATGTAGTCTAAAATTAGTGTGTCAGGCTGTGTAACACCAACACCGTACGGAGTTTGTCATCAAAGGTCTGCAGAACAGGATGTCGATTTAGTTTTACTTGATTGGCGGAAATATTATCAACTGCTCAGACTTTCAGCTTTATTTGTCTCTGTAATGAGATTTAAACACAGCAAGCCTTTCCATCCATCTACGAACATGTCTCTTCCCGCGTGTGTTCGGAAGAGCAGGTGAAGTGGACACAGTCTTTTTGAACCTGTATGTGTAAATTTTGTGGTATGTTTACAGTATCGCGTCGCGCATCTACTTGGATTGAACAAAAAACTTCACAGTATACAAAACACCATAATCACCAAGCAATAAAACAGTGCATCGTCAAATCTGAGCTTGAGAAAGCTCTTGACTTCGTGTGTGACAAATGGAAATTCAATTACGCGTCTTCAGCTCAGTTACCCTACACAGGTTCCACCACGCGTCGGAGCTGCCGTGGAAAAATCAGTTCGCATCGACGATGCAACCCCAGGATGGAAAAAAAGCAAAGGGAAGAAAAGAAAAGAATTATGGAATAAAGAAATGACAAGAGCCGAATAGGAAAGAAGAAAGAACATCGTCAATGCGGACGAACCCCATGGGCGCCTCGTTCAGTTGTCAGATCTCAGTTTACCAGCAATCGATTCCTTCGTGTGGACCACGGTGACGACATCTCTGCCCAACCTGTTCAATGCCCTTCAGCCGTAAAAAGGTTTGTCTTGGGGCGAAACACCAAAAAAGCAAAATCTCGTATTTTTTTTGCTTTTGCCAAAAATTCAGATGGCAACGGTTGTCGGGCAGCAAGAGATTAGGGGACCCAGCCAAGAGGGGCCCGTGTCCGTCTTCAGCGCGCGCTAGAAGGTCGGGAAATGATTCCGTGCGCTGCAGATCGGTCCGTCCGAACACGTCCCCCCGAGCCCCGAGCCCACGGGTTGACGGGAGCATGGTCAGACTGGCTGTTGAAACGTGCCATGTATTAAGGTTGTTGGTGTGCAATGGACAGATCAATTCATGGCAAGGGCGTTAAGATTGAAGAGAGACAAGAGCTGGGAGCCAATGTTGCGGTCGGGATTTGGCTGTGTCGGCGTGGATGGGACAGTTGATCTCATCCAAAGGCACGATAAGAAAAAGACGTCGGAACAATATGATCGGATAAACAACATCTAAAAATATCAGCTAAAAATAACCAAACCACAGGCCTATGGGAATGTTTACAATCGTCCAGATTAACGAGCCTCTCTCCTGGGGTCGATCCGTTCATCATTCATATGGAACGGCCGGGCCGAAGTTAGCCAGCCGCTAAAGACCATGCGCCGCCGTCCCGTCAGAGCTTTGGGCCCTTAATCAAAATTGCGACGCTACCATTTACGGTGGTGATGTGGTGCAGATTACAGTGCATAATCATGCGTATGCATGCAAGTTAGCTACCTGCGACGTTCCTATCATTGCCATGTCTTGTATGGGGAACGTGACTCTATTGCTGGCATCTTCTTTGCTTTGTGGTAATATGGAACCTTTCTTTCTCAACAGCATTCACCCGACGCGTCCTTCGTATTTACTACGCCAATTGGTCGCCGTACTCTACGCCTTCGCCCATTGCTGGCCGACGCTCGTCGCCGTTTTGCGGTCGGCTCTTCTCCCAGCACATTTTGGCCGAGACTGCGCCGCCCTGGTGCGGAAAATTACTGGGCGCTAAAACATGGGGAACCTCAGCCTTGGGCATATTGGCCCGCTGAAGACAAGATAAACAGATCATAGCGCGTTGCATTGCGTGGAGATGGAGGGGGTTCCAACGCTCATTAACCACCCCGGTCTTGGGCTGAGATCCGCTCTCCCCCAGAACAAGTCATAGCTTTCACGCTCGGGGTTTCCGGTGACCTGTGGGCGCACATTTTCGCCGAATGCTGTGTCTTTTGAAGGCTCTTGTGATGAAGTCGTTCTTCATTCTTAAAGGGCCCTCTCGTCCCGTCTGGTTCTGGTTTCTGCATCGCTCTCTACAGCTTCAATTCCATTCCCAACTTGATCGCGCCTTGAAGGTTGCGTCTACCCACCTTCATTCACACACCCCACCATCAATCACTTTGTGGCTCTCTCTCCCACTTTACATCGCGTTGCTAGCCAATTGCAGTCAAGTCTGTTTATACCCATCACTCAAGCACTTTCGCTCCACACATTCACATCATGTCAACCACCATCAACAACGAGAAGCCCTCTTGGGTCTCATACTTCCTCTTCTGTCTGCCCGTTACTCGTTCCGACAACGAGACAACCGAGGAGGCTCCATCAAACACAACCAACGCCGAGCCCACCATCAACGACGACAAGAAGTCCATTGAGCTGGACGTTGTCTACGAGGAACCAACATGCCAGCCTCTTCCCTCAGCAGAGCTAGTAGTTTCTGAGCGCCCACAGTCTCCTGCAGTTCAAAGGCGCCCTGAGCATGGCGAATTCATGCGCAGAAAGTTCAACAGCCAACTGGTCAGGACTCTGAGCCAGTCAAAGAAGCAATCACTTGCCTCGCAAGCAGACCTGGAGAACCAGCTGTCTTCCATCACTGGCAGCGAGACCTCCCTGTCCACCATTGACGAATGCGAGCTCTCACGAGCCACCACGGCGACTGAAGAGTCGCAGGAGACCACCATCATCCAGGTTGGCCTGGTGGCCGAGGGCCCTGTCAGCCAAGAGATCTTGGGTGGTGTCGATGACACATGCCACCGATCAAACTCTGTCAACAAGGCCCTGCCCGCTCTGCCAAAGCCCTTGAAGAAGAGAAAGTCGCTCTCTCATATGTCGCACCGCCTCTTCTCCAAGCCCGAGAACAGCCCTCGTCAGACCGAGCTTGCTGACCTTCCTAAGCCAGCTCCGGCAATGAAGGACACCACTCAACGGGTTTACGATGGCCAACACTACAAGTTCGGTTCGACTGTCACTGTCGAGACCTTGTACGTCGACGATAACCGCAGTGTTTTCTCCGACTGGTCCGTGAACAGCACCGTGGTGGCTGAGGAGGACCGACCCTCTCGCAGCCGAACTCTGCGCAAGGTGCGCTCTTCGCTTGCCAGCATGAGGGTTTCCGCCCGCCGGCAATAAATGCAACACCACTTTTCTCTTCTTCCACCTTTTATTATTATTTATTCTATTCTCTCCTCAAATTAGCGTTACCATCCTAGAAGGATGCTTAATGGGTTTGTCTCTCGCGGGACGATAGCACGGCGTTTTTAGGTTGCGGTTTTATGACTAGACTAAAAGGGTGAAATACCCAATGATGCACATGCATGAGACTTGCAATAGATTTCTTTCCTCAATTACTCAGACTCCCTTTCATTTATGTGACAATCGAAGCCCACCAGCAAATGTCTAATTTCAATATGACCCTCACTAAAGAATCCTGCGAACGATTGTGTGCTATAGAGGGGCATTCCAGTAGTCATTGTGTCGGCCAGTGTTGCTGAGGAGAAATACAATTTGCTTCAAGGTGAATTCCACGTGGGCAATTTCTACCCAATTATCAGGAGTCTCCGATCGAACCTTTGACGAATGGATATGAGGCAAAGATGACTCACAAAGCCTGACCAACGAGGCGGCTTTTGGGATGCTTCCCTTGTCACCCGTATTCGAAAGCACTCCCCACCTAAAAAGTGAATCACTTTTTTCACTGGCTGGCTCTTGCTTTCGGACCAAAACGATATCCGACCCTTCTAGAAGAAATACATCGTCGCCTTCCGCGGTCTGGTGGTCAGTAACACAGCTATCATGGGGCCCTAGGTAGTTCCAAGGTCCGACGCCGTGTGAGGCCATACTGTTTTGTCTTACGCCTAGCTGGATTTGGAAGAAGAGATTTCTCATGAGTTCTTGCTTTTGGTGTTTTGTCGGAATGTATATGTGTTCCTTGCTGAACTGACTGCACCATTCACAAACACTCGAGTCCGGAGACGAATGCCTCAAGTGTCCAAGGTGGATGAACCAGATTTCGAATTTGAGATCGCCAATGTCTTTTGGAATGTTTGCTGTCGCCATATCTCCTTGACTATGATGAAGGTCAAGTATGTTAAAGAGGTCCAGTACATGCTCGAATGGCACAACACGTGGCACCGTACTAAGTAAACGAATAAATAATGATGCCGGTGTAGCTGAATAGTCTGCAAGAACATCGAGGCCTCTGTCATTTTCGCCGTGTGCGCGAGCAAGGCCCAATAGTCCGTAGACACGGTCACGAATGTCGGAGCATTGGGCGCGGCCAAACTTTCGCACTAATTCATAAAGGTGCTTGTCAGTTAGGTTCGGTTCCTGCTCTTCTTTCTGACTGAGTTCGTTCAGAATTTCTCTAGTGTGCCTTCCTGCAGGCGTGCTCCCAAGAACCAGGTCAACCCCACTGAAGCCTCCCTGGACAAAAACACCTTTGTTCGATCTTGGCAACCTCTTGAAGACGGACCAGGAGACGGATTTGGAGCCGCAGAATATTATTATTTCTTGCGCCAGAAATAATTCTTGAATGACCCATAGGCGTGTCCAGTACGAGCGTTGGTATATCGAGTCCAAAGCCTCACCGTCAGGTTTGTTGAAGTCAATAGATTCCAACTTCTTTTGGTTTGATGGCTCACGGCTAGTTTCTTCTGCGGGGAGCACTTGGGAAGCGCACATGTCAAATATTAAATCGCTTTGGGCTGTTCCAGCGCCAATCCAGGCCAGTACTTTGTTTGCTTGTCGATAGACTTGGCCCATCCTCTTTACTTGAGCATTCCGCTCGGGGATGTCGTGCTGGTTAATGGACATTGCGTCAACAAAAAATAGGGAACATCGGTGTTCGCCTTTAGCCAAGACTTTGAGGAAGCTGTGCAAATTGTCGCGGATGCTGAAGACGCGGTCATTGACAAAAACCTGTCGGGTGGGATGGTCGTTACCCCATTCGTAGGATAGAGCATTGTACGCTAGATTTTCAGAAAGGAAGAAAGATCTCAAGGAAAACCTGAGAGGTTCACCTGGGTTAGAATTCTCGAATTTAAGGAGACGGATTTCGCCTTCGTCTGGCGATAACGGTGCATGGCTGAAGCTTGTAGTTTTGGCTGCCATTTTGAGATGAAGCCACCAATATGTGATCTGGCGTGTCCACCTCGATATACCCTGGATCAATCAGGGATAATATGTAAGGTCACCAGGGTGGTTTGTACCAGATATGTTGAGGATTGAAGCATAAATTGTGTTGATGGCCAAATGCGTCGATGAATAGCTGTCATCTTGTGGCTTGATAAAAAGGGGCTGTGCAAATAGTATCCAGGCAACAGCGCGCTACATTATTTTTGAGACATTCAGCGCAGAGTTTTTGTAATCCTGATGGAATAAAAATGAGGTAGCAGCATAACAATGTGAATAGTCTACGTCTGAGACTCATTGCCCTCGGATATTTTCCCTCCCGTGGCAAGTTATCAGACGGCGACAACAGAGCAGCGCCACAGTGTGGAAAACCCGATCCACTCCTGAATTGTGATCCATGATTGGCCAATGGTTTGATTAGTAATCATATGACGGGCAAAGTCGTCGCCAGGAAATGGTTCCAGGCTTTCACCAATGGTGGCGTGGCACTTCCGGCCTTGTGAGGTGGTCAGAAGTGATATATTGTACATTTTATCTGGACAGAGGATGTGAAGAGTGAGTTCCTAGATACTGGCATCCCTGCCGTCTCCGAGCCTAAAGATGACTCTCCAACTGCGGAATGGGTTGTTAATATGCATTCCACATTCTTACGTCTGGGGATGATATTAATGTCATATAGTATGCTGCTGGTGGTATTAATGAAACTAGAACTATTTCGCAAGTAAGGACCTTCTTTTTGCTCTATGTGGAGAAAAGACTCGCGATTGTCCATTAATATTCATTGCTCACAGTCTTGGTGGAATCGTTGCTAAAGAATTGAGCAACCAAGTTTTACTTGACAATTTCTCGTACATTGAGTCTGGTTTTGCTCTCGAAAAGGACGCAATCAATGATCGATGCAAGGTCAACATCGGTGGGGGTATAGCAAGACTTTTGTCTCGCCTATTCACAGTGACGAAAATGATTTGGCTTTAGATTCCGAACCTTGGTGCTGGCTTGATACCTGCATACGGGTCTTTGAGGAACGGTGAAAGCTCACAGAATCTTGCCTGTGAGGCCTGGCTGCTTGACTAAGATGCAAATAGCAGCCTTACGTATAACTCACATAAATTAATCTTTATACTGGGATTGTGCTGCAACTGCTGGTCGCATATCACGCCACGATTTTCCCTGCTTGCCCAAAGCCTCGATGGTGGCTTCGCGTCTGTCTGTATTATCCTCTCAAGGTGTACTGCAACAGCTGTTGGAATTGCATCTGGCATTAACATTTGACAGCGTAGCGATTTGACAGAGGTTTAGTGGGCAAATATGATATCGTCTTTGAGCTGCCCGCAATAGCTTGCAGTGTTACATCCAGCATTTTTGCCCGTCTGTCCAATGCTTCAGTGATGGTTTTACGGACAAGCTAAAATGATAAGCCAAAAAGTCTGACAACACCTCACAGCGAGCCACCCACCAACTCAACAAAATAAATAAAACAACCTAGTATAAATAATCTAAAAAATGATAAGATCAGGTTTGCTTATAATCCTGGAGTTATAATTTTTATTTATTTATTTTAGGCCTTACATTAGAAAACTAGAGAGGTGGTCGCAATTGAAAGATGTCACCGGTATTGCCAGACTTTTGGCACCTCATTTACTTCTCGTGATTGAGATACACTGCAATAGCTTGTAAAATTGAGACAAGTATACTGTCTTACCATCTAACTAAGCAGCACAAATAGAAGAAGCTGCTTTCAAATGCATATTACACCTTCTACTCATCCAATTTTTGGTCGCTTGTGATATTTTGAAGCACAGCCACGGTGCTGTCCGAAATTCAGGGCCCGTGCGTTAGTCAGAGTCGCAGTCGGAACTGACCTGTGGCGCAAGACATGGAAATGGACTTCTGTACTTCGGCCTGTAATCTCGGCAATGCAGCGGAAATCCTTGGCAAGCAGAGACGAGCCTCATGAGCCCTCGCAGTGGCGCCACGGGCTGCAGGTCCAGGGCCTCGTTGCATATGACCCGGTGGCAGCATCTGAGCGCCGTAGACGAAAGGGGTGGGATGATGCGCCAGTGGGTGGAGAGGTGGGTGGGGTAGCTTGGGGACGGGCGGAGGGGGAAGAGCACCGAGTAAAGCTGGGAATGCACGCCTTGGATAGATCTATGATGCATCTTAATTTGTGCACGTGGTAGTAGAAGGAAGCCGAGATGCCCTGCTGTATGTAGATCTTTGCGTGGCGCAGGTGCAGTAATATGAGGCCCTGGCCGAACTGTTGTGTCTGGTGTGTGTGGGTTACGCTCAAGGGCCTCGTACGGTAGTCAACAATGAAGGCGCTCGCGCAGTAGCGTGTGCTGCTCCCCTGCTCAAAAAAATGCATCTCGCTCGTTCGCTAATTAATTACGACATTGGCTCCCAAATTCTCCCGCGTCTCTAGTCTAACCAACCCTCCATCTCATGCGTTCCCGTGGTTCCCGTCCATGCTAAACCGAAACTGATGCACAGTGCAACACACCATGAATCCTTCAAATATTGAAACCACGGGTCCTGGCAAATCATGGCGCTGCTTCTGCCGCACCCCACGATTATCCCGCGATCCTCAATGCAAATGTGGCTGTTCCTTTGTAGATGGTAATCCTGAGGAGCCCCAGCGACCTACTTCCGCGCCCCGTCGGTCCATATTCTAGATGTTGATGCTGGAGGTGCTGTTGGTGAATGGAATCACGTCGGGTTTACACGTGGTGTTGGCCGACGGAACCGATCCGGCCAGGTACGCCTGGATTTGCTCAAACACGCAGGTCGAAGGGGCCGCAAGGCTTGTGTGCTGTGTTCCTTCTGTCAGCACTACTGCTGCACTGTAGTATAAGGTTGATGGGACGATATCGACTTACCCCTGCGCCATCCAG
This sequence comes from Calonectria naviculata, assembly GCA_003031705.1. Taxonomy (NCBI): domain Eukaryota; kingdom Fungi; phylum Ascomycota; class Sordariomycetes; order Hypocreales; family Nectriaceae; genus Calonectria; species Calonectria naviculata. The sequence goes on from NAGG01001257.1 coordinate 15,556, forward strand.
CGTCAGCAAAACGGATCCAGGAAAGTCGGCATTAACTCCCCGAGCGCTGCACCGCGACGTTAGCAAAAATGTCCATTTCGGGAAAAAGCCGAACAGGCCGCACAGCGACGGCCGATCAGTCACTTTTATTTTGGAAGTTACGAACCCTTTGATAGGTGTTACGGGATCCGCGGTGTTAGCGATGAGCATGAGAGGGAAGCTGGTCTTGTCGGTCGAGGGTCGCAGTTCTGTATTCGGAACACCTGGAGTCAGCGCCTTGCGTTTCCGAGAATCCCAATTTCGGGAATCATCTTTTTGGGTTCAATGCTTACTGGGTGGCTGTCCGCCTGCTGGGGGCGTCACATCCAGAGCTCTGCACGAGAGCACCTGGCTGGGCCATACCTCTCCGGTGTACTTGCTCTGCTGCACCAGCTCGGCCACAAACTCTCGGTACTCCTCGAGGGACGTGATGTTGTTCCTGTTTCCTGCGTCGACGCACTGGATGATGGACGTGATCTGGCCGGTGGCGTCGTCGGCGCTGGCGGCCATCAGGGTGTCGCCGTTGCCCTGCTCCAGGTCGACAAGGATCTGGGCCAGGAGCGGGAACGAGTCGATGGGGAGGTAAACAGCACTGAGTATCAGTCTTGTCAGGTCGCCATAGGTGGCCAGGGTCGGCTGCGAGACTACCGCGCTGTTCCACACAGGCAACGGCTTTTCCTTGATGCTGGCCAGGAGGTTGTTCAGCCTGTCCGTGATCAAATCCACGGATTTCGCCCAGAAGGGGCACAGGTCTGCGCCGCCATCGAAACAAGTCTGGATGAAGTAGTCGACGACTTTGTCAGTGTCCACAAGGTTAGTATTCCAGAGACCCTTGTAGTAGCCTTCGCCGTCCAGGACTCCATCGAGGACCATGCGACCCACGCGATCGGGATAGAGCATGGCAAAGGTGGTGCCTAGCAAAGTCCCGTAACTGTACCCAGCATACCACAGCTTAGCATCATCTTTTGAGATACCATTGGCCGCGTTCTGAGCCTCAATGAACGCAAGCATGTCGCGCGCAACATACGGCGTATTGATGTATTTCGCAGTGCCGTTTGCTCCGCCAATGATTGGGTTGCACCATTTTCCGAATGCCTCAGACAGGTAAAACTGGGTTGTCGCGTCGTCGAGGGACCCGTCGGTGACGGGGCTGTAGTAGAGCGGGTCAAAGAGTCTAGCCGTAGCCGGCTCAGGGAAACAGTCGAGCACTGGGCCGGTGTTGTTGACGCCTCGAGGGTCAAAACTGACCAAGTTCACCCCGGAACCGAAGACTTGGGCAAGGGTGGGTGCAAGGCCGAGCAGGGATCCTACACCGGAGCCACCAGGTCCTCCTGCGGTCCGGCGTTAGCGACTTCACATCCCGACGCATGGATCGTGTTCCTTACCAAAGTTGAGCAGCAGATCTTCGGCGGATTCGTTGCCTGACGAGTACTTCAAGAATGCCACCGTAGTTGTGCCCACGCTGTCGTCTTCCCAGTCGAGGGGGACCTGCAAGCCAAGGTTAGATCGACGGCCGATGTAGCATTGATGACATCATGGTACCTGGAGGCGGGTGCAGTGAAATCCGTCAAAGCACGGAGTCCAGTTGATCTTGTCTGTGGATGTCGCGACCTGTTTCGTGTGAACAAACGTATCCTGTGGCGGCGTGCAAATAGAGACTCACTTGGGTCCAGTTGCTGACACTTGCAGTACTGGAGTTGGCCACTGGTGCAGCTGAGACAAGCTGACTTAATGGAGCAGCCAGCAAGAGCGATGCCCACAGGGGCATTTGGTTTGCCCGCGACGAAGCGGTGCCTGCGGTGAACATGATTGGAAGAAGAGGTCCAGGTTAATGTTCAATGGAACATATCAACAAGGCTTTATTGGAGGAGGAGCTGTCTATCTCCAGATCGGTTGGCTGCAGGTTACATCAAGGCTCTCAATTATTTGGTTCGTGGACTATGCACGTCTCTTATAGCTGACGCAAGCCGACCCCGGACCCCGGCCACTTGCATCCTCGCCATCTGCGGCTACGGCTCTCACCACCTGATGTTGCTTGGGGCCGTCGTTGCGGGGTACGTTGCGGTCAGAGGGATCATCTGGCTCATTGCACTGTCCTGGATGGAGTGTTTGGGGCCGCTGCGGCGCAGCCATCCCATCATTACTCTTATGGTATTACCGACCGCACAGGGCATGGGCCAAGGCTGCAAGGGTTCTGGATTTTGAGTGTCGAGATAAGGCTGTCCTGGTTTTGTTACCCATGTCAGCGGTTTTTTTTCTCTCGTTTGTTGCTTTTTATTTCCGGCCCCAAAACTTTTCAACCCCAAAAAAGCCTCAAAATTACATGGCTCTTCCCAGAAATTAATTTCACAAAGATTAACATATAAATCGTAAAGACTTCGACCCGATTTGCGGGTTAGAAATTATACACAAGTTGGGTGTCGCCGCCTCCACCTGTGCGCCTTATAGCCCTAGCATGCAAGTGATACCTTGATGCCACAGCACCCATTCCCTCTGGGGTTTATAGTTTAGCAGGGGTTATGTGCCGCACCACCAGGCTCCTGTAGGAAATGCACACCGTTCAATCATGGCTACTAGCTTGGGCTACGTTGATATTGCCGAACTAGACGCCCTCGTTGAGGCACGAACTCGGGCAGCACATCAAGGGCGGAATCCGAACGAGGGACATGATGATCTGGCAGCCCAGATGGTAGCCATTATCTTTGCGACTCATCGTTTGACTATAATACAGAAATGCCAGTCTGACAAAAAGCAAGGCGGCATCACCACCTTGGAAAGCATCGTAAAAATTGACGAGGATAACGCTATACTTGAGATATTGGAATCACCAAATTTAACAATAACCTCAAACACTGATGTCCTTGGGTTGATGGAGAAAATATTTCCGTTACCAATAAGTCAATCTCTGGACGAAGATACCGGAACAGTCTCTGATGAGGCTCGCAGGAATTACGGACGAGCATCAATGCATGGGTATGGCTATGACAGACAAAAATGGCCCAGCTATTCCGCATCTAGTATCAGAGTAAACAGAAGAAACTCTCAGGAAGGAACTAATCCTCGTTCTAGTCATCAAAAGTCTCTGAGTAAAGGTCGGTATTGCAATACAAGCCTTGAATCTGCAAGTAGTTGCAACGGGCCCGGCCTCGACCGTGAGATCTTTTCAGCGCCCGTTGATACAGAGTTTTAAATTTGTCAAGATGGTTTGAATTGGTCAAAAAAGGTTCTCACGCTCAAAGCTCTAGCACCACGGCTTGCCGCTCTGTTTATCGCAATAGCTCCATCCGCCAGCGTGTCAAGTCTGTTTCCGACCTGCCCCAACCTCATGTGCCTAGGTACGCGATGCCAGGCACTTACCGACCCAAAATTTCAGTATTAACATTAGTATTTAGTGCCAATATTTAGTATTTAGTATTACCACGTTAGTATTAGTACTTTAGTGTTAGTATTTTGGTATTGGGACTTTAGTTTTAGTATTTTAGTTTTAGTATTTTAGTATTAGTACGCGGTATACTAAACACCATTGATAATTTTGGCAACCCTGCCCACGATATTAAAGCAAGTTAGGACAGACGACATATCAGCGAGACCATTGTGGGGCGATGATTCCATTATCAACGTTGAACCGTGGAACCAGTATCACCGTGCTGGTATTGTGACAAAGATGCGGCCGGCTGCCCACCAACTGTCAGTTATGCCGGAGGTGATTCACACCTCCCACCCCACCTGGCAGATGGCCACCAGCTGTCAACGATTGAAAGAGGTGAGTCACGCGGATTCTGTTATTTTCTGTGCTTTCGTTTCTCCTTCCAAGAAATCCCACAAACTCAACTCCACATCCATCTTCATTTTCAAATCGTCAACTCGAACTACATACGCACAAGCACACACACCATGTCGAGCCGACGAGAAGGCAGCGAAGCCATCGAAGCCCGCGAAGCCTCAGCGACAGACCATTCCGACAACCAATCGGTGTCGGATCTGCTCCAGGAACTCCTGGTTGTCGCAAGGGAAGTGCTGCCCCTCTTGAGGGCCTTGCCGACTCAAGAACAGACTGAGCGGCTAATCCAGACTGTCAGGGATATCCAGAGGCAGTCCGAGGAGCTCAGCAAGTTGAAAACTGCGGGCGAGGTTCTCGTTAGGCTTAGCATTGCGCTGGCTATACCCGACCTCATTATCCTCTTCCTGAATTCCGCAAACGCGGTCGGGAACCCCATGGCCGACAAGACCAATTGGCTTGCGGCCACCAGCCTTGTACTCAGTGCATTTGTACTATTTACGGGCGCGGGACTTGTTCGTAAGCCCGCAATTCCGACAAAGCTGGTCGTACTCCACAGAAGGCGCCTGGTTCGGATGTCGTTTGCTTTCCTCTTCGGAAGCACGGCTATGCTCATTGCAGCAATTACCTGGGACGGTGATCAAATCTTTGGCGCGTTCTGGATGGCGACTTTGTTCGCACTTGTCTTAATTCTCAGACTCACTTTGTGAGCGAGGGCTCCGACTCAAACTTGGGCGGTGCGACAGTGTGGTTTTTCGTCTTGTCCTCGCTTGACCTCCTAATATGGATGGAAGAGGCAGACTTTCCACACAATTTTTTTTTTTTTTTCATGAATACAAAAACTCTTCTTTTTTTTTTAACATGGCGCCTCCTTGCTTTCGATGTGACATGTTCGTGACTCGTTGCTCTGGTGTTTTCTCCGTGACCTCCACTGAACTGTGTTGTCTTCGTTTCCTCCCATCTTTAATAAGAACCTTTTGAATCGTGAATCGTTTTTGTTGGGCGCCGCATTCGGTGAAGAACAATGTTGACGTTTGCCAAGCACCCTGCTGCGCGCATAAAATGTCATTTGCGTTGCGCGTTGGGCTACCAACATGCCGCAGCCTTCTGTTTTAGACCTCATCTTTGTCTTTATCTACTTATTTTATTTTTATGTTTTATTTTATGGCCACTTTATTTGTCTTATTTTATCTTGTTTTATTTATTTTAGGTTCATTTTGATTACTTGTTCATTCTTGAAAAAAATTACCCGGGTCGCACTGGCGCACGGTGTGAGGCACAAGACGAGGTCACTGACGAGCAGCTGGCCAAACAACTTGCCTTCTTCAAACTTGCCTTTGACAATATTTGCATCGAAACACGGCCAGAAACACCGACCCTCATACGAATTTCTTCTCACTGCCACTAGCGGCGGTACGTGACCTCGTTCCCCTTACCGTTATCCATCTCTGCACTGGCCTGCAAATGGCTGGCTGTCTGTCTGTCATGTGCGTGCTCTGGGGCGCAACCGCCTCCAGTGCCACAGGCAGGCTTCCATGGCAATTCTTGGTGACCACCAATGGACTTCAGCTAACTTGCCCCATCGTTTTTGAAGCAGGCCACTCACGCACATTAAACACCTTCCACCACTGCCCGATACCACTCTCGACTGCGCAAGCCGAACCAGAGAGGAAGAATGTCAACGATGAAGGCGACATCGCGGCTGCGTCTCCGTCGAAGCCCAGGACAGAAACCGGGAGAGGGAGATTCACAGTTGGGAACCATGGCGAGAACGTCAGCCCCTTCATCAAAGCAATTTTGGCGCCGTCACCACCGTCCCTTTTATGCCCATTCATAACGGGGTCCCTGGTTCTGCCTGCCTTCTTCATCCGTCAACGAAATCGTCAGTCATCTCCCTACCACGACGCGCCCGACCTCTCCAGTGTGAATACCGCTAACATTAGACATTCAGGATAGAAAAAAAAACGCCAATCTAAATTTGTAAGTTATTTCCTCTGCTCTTCCCTTTCTCCC
>NAGG01001258.1:0-12742 GCA_003031705.1 Calonectria naviculata
GTCCAGCGGTCGCCCTCGGGGATGCCGGGGGGGATGAGGGGCCAGTGGCGGTGGGTGTAGACGGGCATGTGAGTCTCGGGGTCGATGACATACTCGCGGATGCGGTTGCCCTTCTCCATCAGGGCGTAGAGGTAGTTTCCGGTGGGGTGGAGGGCGACCCAGCGGGGGTGGTCTCGGGGGTCCGGGCAGTCGACGGAGCCGACGAGGTCGACGCGGGGGTCTTCGGCAGAGCGCTTGCGGTGGACCCAGAGCTTGTTAGCGCGGAGGTCGGCCGAGTAGAGGTAGGTCTCCGTGGGGTCGAAGACCATGCCGTGGATGCCAGTGTTGGGCTGGTACTCGTAGTTTTGCACGTTCTCGAGGAGAGCGCCCGTCTGGGGATCTGTGGTGAAGACTGCGCCGTGGCCGGCGTGGTCGTAGAAGGGGTTGCAGTAGACGGCGTATGGGGGCTTCTGGGCAGCCAGCAGGAAGATGGCGCGGGTGTTTGTGGTGGCGAGGGAAGCGTTGGCTGGAGGCGCGATGTTAATATCTAGAGACTGACTGAAGCATCAAGTGCGGACGTACGGTCGTGAAGCATTGGGTGAGATGCTTGGTGCTTGATTTCTGCGGGCGACTCAACGGCGTAGCTCGACCACTTCTTCATGGCGGCGCCGTAAATGGTGTTTCTCGCATGCTGGTTCAAAACAAGTCAATGCCTCGGCTCAATTGATTCAAAAACACTGCAATTGTGTTGCTCACGTTGAAGGTCATCCACGAAATGGGCTCGTCCTTGGGAATCTCGGTGCGCTTGACCAGCTCCAGAGTAAGAGCCTCGTCGTCAAAGGCGAAGGTGAAGATGGCACCCGGAGGGGTCCAGGTGCCGACCATGAGATGATGAACAGGCATTGCGGCGGGGGTCGTCGAGACAAAGGTTCTCGCAAGAGGAATTGAGGCTGAAGGGGATTGGGATGTAGAAGAAAAAGAAAGGGGGAGTTTTCGGAGCGAGGACGAGAAAAGGTGAGGCCGATGACGACCGATGAGATGCCGTATCATGTGCCGGCCGAATGTCAAGGAGACCAGGGCGGTTCAAAAAAGCGGCAAATACGTAGGCGGGATGGGGCGTGTGTGGGATCCTCCTTTAGCCAGGACAACGGTCCCTTCACAGTCGATTGGCAAAGGGCGAGCAAGTGCCTGCGGTGACAAAATAGTTGCAAATTCGGGGCTAGATTATATGTCTGCAAAAAACAATATCCTGACAACTGGCGAAGTGACGACCGAGGGGCATCGACTGGGTTAAATATTTATCCTTCACGAGAAAGGACATCGGCGGCTCCATGTAGTGGGAACCGAGAGTGCCCCGCGTCCAGCCCATGCGGGGACGCCGTCGCGATCGATGGAGCGGTGGGAGCGTGCTGGCACAATGGAAATGGAGCACGGCGGATTGGCTTTTTGCTTTTTTCCTTTCCCCAGGCCCAGCGAAAGAAGGCGTGGAAATCAATGGCTTGGGCGAGGTCGCTGCGTCTGTTCCCAGTGCTTAGACGATGGAGACAAGGATGGGTTGAGCAAGCAAGATCGAATTGAGGGGTGATTGGTGGGGTGTGGGGATGGCGACACGACGTGAGTGGCCGTCTGGGGAAGGACGTGGTTGTAGGTGGTGGGGCCCATCGGTTCTTCGGTAGCAGGCGCCGGCATTTGGGACGGCTTTCAGCAGTAGTCCGCCAACAGAAGCTCAACTTGATGCTGGGTTACGGGGCCAATGGCTGGGTCTAAGGCTTGATCCCGTCCTAAAGTCTATGCTTAGTTTGTTATGTAGGCAGTCTCATAGGCCATCATGTTCTACATCCATGTAGGCTCTGGTTCGTTGGAGCATTACATCTCGACTGGGTCAGACAGCCTGGGTTCGAGCTGATTTCTGACAGAGTTAAAGAACCGAATAGCCCGGTACTAGTATGGTTGGATAATCGGGTTCATCCGTCATAGCTCTACGGCGTAGGTTCATTTTGGTCTTATCTATATTTTTGTTCATTTATCTTCTAGGAGAAATAAACATCACATAACCTCCTACTTGATGCGGTTGTGGGGGGCTTTAGATCTTCTTTTTATCTCCTCTATGAGTCTTGCACAAGGTTTCTTTCTTATGAGATGGAATATAATAAGAGCAGGATACAAGCGATGCCTTAATTATGGCACCTGTTTCCTTGAATGAATTATGAGATTTTCCTTTCGCCTGGTGGATTGTTCCGCTGTTAGTGGTTCGAATGAAAGAATGTGTCTGTTGTTTGAAGAAAAATACCGGGGCTCAAACGAGTAGAGATCCAATTCTAGTACCACATTTCAATGTCCGTGGTAAAATAAGTATCACATGAATCACGTCGGGAGAGCAGGCGAATACCAAACCCCATAATATGTGTAAGCGCTCGGCGGAGCATTGTGTAACGGGCCGAGTCACCCACCACGCTCTTGGTAAAGGGCAAAAATTAGCAGTCCTTTTATTACTAGCAGCGGGCGGTGGGGAGGCTCTACACTACTCCAGAATTGAGCCCGAGCCTGGCGTTCATACACCGCATTGGACACTGGCGCTAGAGGCCCTTTGTTGGGTTTTCGGGTCTTTATTATATTAACCCAGCGCACGTCCGATAGATGATTCTGGATACTTACACTACCACTTCAATTTATTGATTCAAAGTCTAGGCAATTCTTTGTCCTCATAAACACCACCGTGCATGTCTATTAAACTGCTATCTTCCAATAGTGATGTCTTCAATTTCAATACATCGCAATGAAAAACCCGAATGCCCTTGTCTCCGAACGAATTGATAAAATCATCATCTGCTACGTCAAATTATCTTTTCTCAGCTTTTATCAGTGCTATTCAATACCATGGGTCGAAATGTCTCGTCAATCTGCCCCATTGTTTGCTTCTTGTCATCAATCGTTGTTCTTGATGCCGAGCCAACGATAAGCGGAAAGCTAGGGTCAGTTCCACATCAATGCTGCGCATCTCCACCATTCAGCTCGAAGTACACGGTACTGTCAATGCCATCAATCTATCCATCGTCTAAGACAAACTTTGCCCACCAGATGCGGCTAGTTGAGGGTGACCTTCTCGTACCCTAATTCAATCATGGCGCATCCTTTGACACCTAGTCAGCCGAGGTCAACGATACGTCGGACAAAGAACACCAAACAAACAAACCAGGGCCACTTCCGGGCCAACGATGAGGGGAAATAATAGTTCGACTATAATCTTGGTTCTTTGCAAAACCTCCTCACGCTGCGGGCTCTCACTGCATGCGTCCCATCGCCCAAGTCGTGCCCGATAACGACGTTTGGCTGACCACCGACACGAGTTCGCTACCAGGATGACGTCGCTCTGCAACCCAAACCGGCCCCAGAAAGACCCAACGGCCCAGTATGGGCCTTGGGAGTGTAACGTCATCCTCACCCCGAGGGTTGCAAGGGCAGGGCTCTCAACTCTAAACTCGGCCAACGGGCGGGGCGCAAAACTGGAGATGTTGTGAAGAATAAAAAATCACGAGGAAATGAAGGAGAGGGAAACGAGGATCATCTGAGCGCAGCGTGCATGCAGCCGGCGTTTTGCAGCACAGCAGGCCCGGCGGGCTGACCCATGAGTTTCGGGCTCAGGCGCTCCCCTGCCGACATCTGGCCAGTGCCTGGCATGTTTTTTTTTTTTTTTTCGGGCAGCTGGTTTGACGATGGTTCTTAGTCGTTGGGCTTTTCCCCGGTAGTGGCTTCTTTTTAGGTGTCTAGAACCCGAGATGAAGGCATGCATCCTACGCATGTCTATCCGAAACATGTGTGAGAGTAATGATCGGCGTACCGAGAGAACGGAGTTGTGCGGCGTGCACGGAGGCTTCGGGGGTTACTGGTCCAAGTGGCTTCAACATAGCCACGGGGAGACAGCCTCGCCTCGCAGCTTAAGCGAAGGGGGAGCCAATCGAGATGTATACTCACAGTGCAGTGATTTACCTTGCGTGCAGTGGAAATGGGAGAATTAGCCAGGCTCACGGTATTTCCTCATGGGTCTACAGCGCCGACTGTTGGTAAAGGGATGCCCGTTATAGCTCCACTGCAGCAGCGAAAATCAACCAAGCAGGGTCAACCATTCCACAAATCCCTAAGACATGAGAAAGAAGGCATGGGAGAAGGGACGAGCAACGAGTTCCAAAAAGGATTGTCCTTGCATTTCCACTCCACACTGGTTGCTTTTTGCTGCAAATTCCTCCTACCAGTTCATGGCCCCATTGCAACCAACCCCGGGCGCTGTTAGTGCGATAAAGACCCATTAGAAGATAGCTTGGAACGTTTCCACGGCAACGTCCTGCGCGAATCAATCAAGCGAATCAACGCGCCACAAGCTAAGACTGCCTCAGTGAAAACAACCTGCAACCGCCAGAGCAACGGTAAAGCTGCATTGGCAAGGTTGCAAGTGCTTCTTTGTGGTTCATAACGTGCTTCCCCGGTTTTTCCCTCCTCCCCTTCCTCTCCTCTCAATCAACAATGGCATAGTCTCATCACCAACATTCCTCGAGCCAGGTTAGCTTCCACCCGTCTTCCTCTCACTCACCGCCGAGTGGGAGCGAATCTCTTCATCTTTCGTCTCGTTTTAGCCAGTTCCATTCTCCGTGTTCATATTCGACAATCAAACCGCCCGCCCACCACCGCCCGCCATTGAACCTATCGGTTTGGCTTCCCCTCGTGGCGTGGTCGGGTTTCATCTCATCGAACTGTTTTACATCCGAAGCTGCCCATTGAGAGGGAAGCGTGTTCCGTCACACAGCAACAATGAATAGCTTCGATCCTCCCCAGCGGCCGAGGCCCAAGTCTTCAATTCTAGAATCATTTATGCATCGCCGTCAAGCATCCAACGGCGACAACCTGCCCTCGAGGCCCTTTGATGGGGCATACTCTTTCTCCAGCAACGACGATACAGCTGTGGACAGCTTTGCCATGAACAACCCCGGTGCTCTTGGCGAGTTGCAACAGAACCAACAGGAGCCGGTTCCCCGGTTTCCTCGCTACGACCGAGTCGACTCCAATGATGACACCCGCGGCCGTTCCCGATCCCCGACCAAGAACATGTTTGGAAACCTGACAGTGATAACGTCCACCACCAGCAAGGACGCGTCCAAGGATCCCAAGTCTCGTGATGTGTCCCCTAAGAAGCCCAAGAAGATAAAATCCGGCGGTAACCTTGCTGGGCTGTTCAAGCCCAAGTCTTTGAGGAACCTGCACAAGTTGATGTCCGATGAAGACATGCGTCTGTCTAAGGACAAGGAAAACCGAAAGCCTGAAGAGCCGGTGCAAACACCCATTTGGGCCCAATTCACCGCGGACCCTCTCTTTCAACAAAAGCCAAGCGTCAGGGCGAGCATCGACATGAGCCGGAACAATAGTGATACCGACTTATACGCAAGTTCGCGCCAGTTCAAAGAGCGACCGAAGTCGTTCCAAGTTCCCATTCATACCAAGACAGACGCCCCTCCATCCCCCTCTAGATTTAGGTTCCCACAAGATATCCAGCGGAAGGGCTCCAAGGACTCGAGCAACTCCAAATCGAGCAGCAAGTCTTCCAAGCCCAAGGGCTACAACCCTCTCGCCACATTCACCCATGGCCGGTCCAAGTCAACAGCTGCGGGCCCTACCAGCGCGCCCTCCGAGCAGAATGAGCAGGTGCTTGACCCCAAGGATGTTGACAAGCACCTTGAAGCTATGCTGGACCGGAGAAATATCCCCGAGAACCAACGATACAAGATGCGGAATCTCAACTCTACCATCAAGATGGAGTTTATCCGCCAAGACTGGGCTGAGATGGCAGCTGCCAGGGGCGATCGTCCCCCGTCCATGGGCAGCGTCGGCAGTGCCGATGGGGTAGCCATGGCCTCTAGCACCCCAGTTGAGGAGAAGCCTAAGCGTAGCCGTGGCAAAAGCTTCACCCTTTCTCTTGGGAAGAAGGAGAAGGATAAGGACTCCGGGGCATCCACCAAGAAGACCAAGGAGGGAACCGTCGGGCGTCACTTTAGAAGCAAGTCTACTGATAGCATCACGAGTGATGGCGGTGGGCTTGGCTCAGCTCCTTCAACGCCCACTTCAGGCATCTTTTCGAAAATCAAGCTTCAGCAGGGTCCCGCCGACTACGTGGCGTATTTGAGGAAGGTCCAGAAGCCCGAGCTTGTTGAAGTAGGCAAAATCCATAAGCTCCGTCTTTTGCTGAGAAACGAAACTGTTGCCTGGATCGAGGACTTTATCCAGCAAGGCGGCATGAACGAGATTGTCAGCCTGCTTAACCGCATCATGGAAGTTGAGTGGAGGTGAGTTTCATCATCGGGCCTGGTTGTAAAAACAGTTTACTAACATCCATCCAGAGAGGAACACGAAGATGCGCTTCTTCACGAGGTGCTCCTGTGCTTGAAGGCACTGTCCACCACGGCACGCGCCATGCAGTACCTTCACTCGATCCAGGGTGAGCTTTTCCCAAAGCTAATCCATATGATCTTTGACCCCGAGAAGAAGGGACCCAGTGAATTTACTACCCGTAACATTATCACCTCTGTCATGTTTAGGTACATCGAGTCTGCCTCGCCAGCCGAGCGAGTCTTCCGAGCCAAGAGCATCCTGGCTCACATGCGTGACCCTGAACCCAAGGAGGACGAACGACCAGTCCCTTTTGTCCTGGAAATGAGGCGTGATAGGCCGTACCGCGTGTGGTCCAAGGAGGTTGTCAGTGTCACCAAGGAAGTCTTCTGGATCTTCCTCCACAACATCAACGTGATCTCCCTTCAGACCGACAAATCCAGCGACGCCAAGGATACTTCTTTCCCTGGCGATAACCGCCCTTACTCTTACATGATGCGGCACTTCCCCCAGGAGCGCCCTCCTGTTGCTGCCGCCCCGTACGTTGGTGGTGTCGAGTGGGAGGCTACAAACTATCTTGCGTCCCATCTCGACCTCATGAACGCCATTATCGCGTGTGCGGCTACCAAGGAGGAGCGTAACAACTTGAGACAAGATTTCCGCATCTCTGGCTGGGAGCGATGTCTCGGCGGAAGTCTGCGCCTCTGCAAAGAGAAGTTCTATGGCAGTGTGCACACTGGCCTGCGCACCTGGGTTGCTGCAGCCCACGAGGATGGCTGGGACGTCCGAGATGTGCGATACGGGCCGCCGCCCGAGTCGCGAAGCCCCCCCAAGAAGGCCGGCAGTGGTCAAAAGCCCCAGGTCGAGGCAGCACCCAAAATAGAGATGCCCAAGCTTGACTTTGGGCTGGAAAAGCCCAAGGCGGCTCCCAAGGATGATGCATGGCTTTGAGTTTATAAAAGCGATATTGCCGAAAGCGCTGCCGCAGTTTGGCAGACGCGCGCTACACCATGATTTCCGGACTTTTTTATTGTTTTTTCCATCAGGTTGCGATTTTCTCATGTTGTTTCCTCTTCTCTTCTCTTGTGTATCACGTTGTTTGGTTTTCGGCTTGCTTGGGAAATCACGGGGTCCATTGTTTGGTAATCATGGTTGCAGTAGTGCTTTATGATGGCATGTTAATGAACTGATGACAACACGGAGTTGCATTATAAAGGAATTTTGTGTATTCCTAGCCGTCTAAGATTTTATGTTTCATTATGCTATGGTCTGGTAATCTCGTGACGTAGGTCGTATGCTGAGGTCCGGAGACTCGCAGCAGAAGTGACATCGCTCAATTCTTGTTCGTCACTATTTGCAATCTGACTGTGCCCTGCCAAATACTACGATGGGTTAACGTTTAGCTAGAAATCACAAATTGCTCCGATGCTGCTTAAACGCCTCGTGCACAGTCACGCCCTTGAGGACGTCTTCTTTCACTCTGTCGTCTGCCGCCGTCAACCTTGGGAGCAGCTCCAGGACTTCCGGTACCTTGCTCTTGGGAATAACAACCACCCCGTTGACGGGGTCGCTGAATGCCAAGTCTCCAGGGGAGACGATGGTCCCGTCGATATCGAGGGTCACCTGGATGGCCCAGGGGGTGCTGGCCGCACCTGCTCCGACTGTCGATAGGCCGCGGCTCCAGATCTATAGGCGTTAAACTCAGATGCGTGTTCTTAGGTTTTGGTCCCCAGTTTGGCTTACAGGGAGGGCTGTGCTCCTTAGCTCCTCTATGTCCCTCGCGCGACCAACCACAACGATGCCCTTGGCTTGGCAAACCTTCATGCGCACTGCCATGATGCCTCCACAAATGGCGTTCTTCTGACCCTCGGGTTGCTTCAGCACCACAACACTCCCCGGCACCGTCAGATCGGCCCAGTGAACACCCTTGGGGATGTTGGCGGCCGGCTCGGCAAGCTCCTGTCCCTTTGGCGCAAACAAGACGGTCGACACGGGCGCCACCGTCACTGACCCGGCTTCGTCGCCGGGAGGCGAGCTAATGAGGTTGAGATCGGCGACAAAGCCAGCGCCGGGGACTTTGAGCTTGAGCAGCGCATCTGAAATGTCACATGCGGTATACTGCTGCAGCTGCGCTATCTGCTCGGGTGTAGCCATGGCTGGTGACGTCAGAGCGGTGCTGCAGGCACGTAATAAGTGAACGTAAAAGGGGCCCAGAAAAAGAAAGGAAAAGAGAGAAGAGAACTCGCAGACTGTGAGAAGAGACTACGCTGTTGGTTGATAATGCTTTCTGTCTGTTTGAGGACAAACAAGGCGATTTCGGCATCCCGTGGCATGACCCCAGTCTGCTCCGCGATTCCGGGAGCCTCCATAAAGCCGGTCATCCAATCAGGCCGGGCACCACATGCCGGATGTGACAGTCGGGTGGTGGGGCGTGAATTACCGACTAGGTTTGGTCGACGCTATAGGAAAGTTTGATAAAGAATAAGCGACGGATTGATTACGATGATCTTTTCGCCATAGTCAACTGCCAGTCTGATAGATCACATTGCAGTACGTTTGGGGAACGATGATCGTCAGTTCACAACCAACAGCGTTGAAACGCCAATCGGTTTGTTTCAACCCGTCTTCCTTCGGCATCCCTGTCGTCTCTGCCTTCCAAGGATGACCAACAGCGGTATCGGCTATTTGATTCATCAACGTGCTGTTTCGACTCTCGCACTCTCTTCAAGACAAGGGGAAGTCTTCAAGGCAGCCCAGGTGAAACTTCTAGAATTCGCCATCAAGGTCAAGGGGGGCTTGCTCCGCCGCTGCTAATTCAATCACCGCCAAGGTTCTGTCTGACGGTGAACGGGGAGCCACGTTCTGTCTCAGATTAGATCTGTTCCTCTTTGAGCGGTCGAGCCTGGGAACCCGGCCAGGTCTCAGCCATTGGGAAGCAACACTAGACTAACGACTACATGAACATGTCGGCTTGCGTCGTGGCGGGGACACCAGAAGCAACTTTTGCCAGACGAGTAATCGCCCCGGCTTCTGGGCGTCTTTAATATCGCTATGACAAGCTGAGCGTCATACTTAGTCATGTAAGACATGGTTAGCAAAACCCAGCCGTGGTTGCTTGCTGGTCGGTGAGAGCTTCGATGAACGAAGCACCCAGGGTCTGTTAGCTGGCCGTGGGTTCAGCTAATGTGCGGCCGTGGTCCGTACATGGGCCCGAATCCATGGATAAGGCCATGGTGACTGAGACATGGCTGAACTTTTCAACATGGGATCGCGTTGATCCCAGGGTTTCTGTTGGCTGTGGCTTTTGTTCCTAGCCCTGTTGTGCCGAAGCGCGCATTGGCTCCATGGGACCTTTTTCCCAATCGACCGCGCGTGGGGCGGCGGGCATTTGCATGGGGTAGAAGAGAGGGGAAACCAGTAGCATGGCAAACGACCAAGAGTGAGAGAAGAGTCAACAAGCGACGTCATGATTCCTCTCCCGTGACATGTTTGGTGGTTTACCATTCCCGCGCGAAAGACGCACTGTCTGGCTATCAATTCCCCGTCACAGCATCAGATGCGAGTCGGTGACGGGGACCTTACAGCCGGTGAGGATGGAAAGTGACGTGTCTGGGGATGATTGTACAGGGGCAGGGGCTTTGATTCAAACGAGAAAAGAAGGCTTTTGATGTTTTCTTGATCTGTAGCATTTTTTTACCGCGTTTATCGTGGCGTAGGCACGTCGAGTCATGGTTGTGGTGGTTGTATCTTCCAGTCAAGGCAAGCGATGGCCGTGTGCCCCGACCTCGTGAAGACAGAAAAAGTGCTTGGCAGTCGCTGATAGGCGAATTCGTCTCGGAATTGGAAGCATGCATCGATCTCGCAAGGAATCTAATCCTTCGAGATTTTCTTGTGGCCTGTGCCGGGGGGGTGTCCACGGTGACAACCCGCTCGCCGTGCATTAAGATCAGGAGCAAGCACATGGAACCAACGCCACGGAGATGTTTACCACTCTGTCATGGTTGCTGCAATGACACGTAGGTGGTAGGGTTAAGCAAACACCCGTTAGCGGGTACGGTAAACGATAAACGGAGAAGGTCGAGTCCACAAAGAGGGACTTATAAATTTTTTTTTTCAACGGCATGCGCATATCCGGTTGAAGCGTCACCATCCCGGGCAAAGAGGCCCGGACTGAGACAGGTTTTGCGCTGAGACAACGCGCCAGAGGCTGCGGAAACGCAATAGTGTGTCCAAAGCCGCTCCCATCAGCTGTTCTCGAGGCTTTCCAGACATTCAGCTCCTTCTAGCTCGTCACTGCGGAGCGGGGCCGCAACGCCTCCGGTCGGGAGGCGGTTACTGGCATCTCAATATGTTTTAGCCAGACCCTTGATGTGGGATTCAGTTGACGAGATGGAACTCTAGGTTTAGACTGAGCCGGGGTCTGGGAAACGCAGAAACCCGTCTCCACGCCAAATCCCTCGAACCGGGGGGCTCGACTTCAGTTGAATAGCAACGTTGTCGTTCTCGCTTGTTCAAATCGAACAGAACTGTGTGGGCTAGGACAGTTCACCACACCAACCAAACCAGCCCGCTTCTCCTGGTCTAGGTGCAAGGGTCTTTGGCCACTGACCAACCTCGTTGTTGGAATCCAGGCCAATGCAGACTAAGCCCATATGCATGCCATAATTACTTTGGCCTTGGCCTAGGGGAAGCATGGAAACCCCTCTCGGGGAACACGGTGATTCGTAGAGACCAGCGCCTGATGCTTTGGTGCGAGTTCACGCTGGCTTCGAGCCATGCGCCTGGCTGCATTGCAACCCCGGCCAGCTCCTCCCAAGACCGCGTCGGAGGGCCCAAAGACCGACCCTCAAAGGACATGGGTTTCGCTGCAGCTAAAACTCCCACTAAGGCGAATCGACCGATAGGTGACAGGTCATGACCTTAGGGTCAATGATGTCGGCTTACGGGCGAGTTCGAGGAACTAGGACCACGATAGCAGGCAGAAAAAGTGAGGGGTTAGAGGGGCCCAAGGTTTCGGGCCATGCCGTGAAGGGAACATGGGTGAGGGCATCCTCGCGGCCCATGGGACGCTGAGGGGCACCGTGTCCAGGGTCGTGGTTTTCGGCCGCCGCTGTCAAAGTTCGCCGCATCTCGCCAGACCCTCAAGGATCCGGGCCCGGAAACCGCGGATGATCAACTAAAAACTACCAGGCTGGTCCCTAAGGAGAATAGCGAGTGATATGGGAGGGGGGTTGGAGCAACAGAGAGATGGGGAACGGGGTGATTGAAATGGGGCCAGCGCGCAGGGGCCATGATAATTGGTGAGGGGGGAGGAAGCCATTGAAGTAGTGTGAGAGAATGGGTGATAATCGACAATGGCAGAAGGTGAGCGCGTGAGGCTTGCGGGGGGCTACGGGAGCTTGGCACGAGCTAGCTGGCATGTTGTCGACACGCTGGAGACTTGAGGGTTCATCGTTAGAGGAGCGTGTGTGTACTAGGCGGTTGGACGTAGCGAGTGGTGTGTGAGTGTGTGTGTGTGTGCGAGTGCATAGTCTGGGACGCGCGATGGCGGTTGAGATGCGGCACAGACAAGCCCTCGCCCGAATTGGTACCTGCTTCGCACATTCTGTGTTTCCATCCAATTGCTGTTTCGGACGGTCCTAGTCGAAAATCTCCGTTGCTGTGCCCATTTGGGATGATAGCAAGTTGACCGAGGTTAATCGCAGTGCCTGGCTGCTCCATGCAAACAAGGACCTGTCCCCCATTCCACGTGGTGGGCGACCTTAACATGCATGGCACGGCCACGCAAGAAGGCGCCATCATTGGTCGATTTGGGAGCCGGAATAAGCAGAATAGCCTGAGTTGCCTCGTGCAGAACGCTGGCATAAGAGAAAAAGGCTGCTTGAAGATGCTCATCCCTGTGGCATATGTCGCAACAAGCACGAGCGCGAGTGCAGGTTACTACCTAGATAGGTGTGAGTTGCCACCTCTCAGTGTCCCGACTCGAGCCGCTTGTGCTCCGTAGAGGCAACCCCGGACCCCGTTAGAGCCAACCGTCAACCCAGTTTCAGGTTCAAGATCCACGACTGGGGCGTTCATTGGGCGTCAAGGTTATCCATCACTTCACCCAGCGGCTCTCACGGGTCTTTTGGGCGCATTAGGCTCCCGAACTCTCTCGACGCTCACAAGCTCACCCCAGCGAGCAAGAAGCAAGGCGACTCCCCCAGCTCAGCCTGGCCCGCCGCGACGCAACGCAACGCAACGCAACGGCAGCACACGACGCAGGAGCCCACTTCCACCCAGCTCCTCTGGTGCTGCATCAGACATCACACACACACAGTGCTCTCTCAGACTCTCTCACTTCCCAACCCAACTTACTCCAGACCATCCCATAACCATACCCTCCCACCCT
>NAGG01001259.1:0-25094 GCA_003031705.1 Calonectria naviculata
CCGGCGGGGAGATCAGTCTGGGCGTGTGCACTTCCCGTACGTGGATGGCCCTATACGATCCATACCTCTGGCCATCATCTCGCGATGACAACCTCCAGAGTCTTTGCCCTATCAGTCAAGACCACTTGGGCCGCCCGCCTGATCAGCCCCGTCTAGTCCGCTCGCTAGGTTGGCTGTGGGGTAGTTCTGCTCGTATTCCTGTCAGCCCCCCGGCACCGATAGTCCGTATGCTTGGGCGACGAGCTCCACCCCGATGCGCCCGGGCCCCTCTGAAAGCTCCCATCCATCAGAGCTGCCGGGAGATTTTCCCAATGCCTCCGGGGCTTCTGGACTTCTGGGCCTCTTTGGACCCGACCTAGAAGCGATTCCGACCCGTACTGCACGGTGCAATGACCTCAGCGCTGGATCCTAAGAGGCCGAGAGGCGTTGCTGCAGCTCGTATCCTCGCTCGCTCGAAATGGCGCGCAGGACCCCGTGACAGCGAAGTTTGAAGAGGCGTTTTTTTTTCCAACAGCCTAAGCAAGCGAGGTCCCAATACGACCGAGTGGCTTTTAGTTTGGGCATTTGGTATGCGATGATCTTGACGTGGTCTTGCAGAAGAGCTCACCCCAAAATGGCAGTAATGAGACAGATTATGCCCAAAAGTGCATCTCGTAACAGGCACTGGGGTTTTTTAGATGCAGACAGGCCCCGAGAGGATCATGACCGGATCGAGCATGCGGACTACATCGGCCCTAGTCAAACACGAGAAATCACAGCCCACTCTGGTCTCACTGATCACACTCGGCCAAGCCAGAGAGGGTGTGTATTTCCGTGCCGTGACGGGCATACCGACAAGGCGAGAAGAGCTGAGGTTATGGGGAGAGGGGATATACGACAAGGATCACGATCGATGAGAAGGCTGCGATAACGATTTCAGTAATCTTCACGAAAGGATGGAGTTTCAGCAGCTGTCTTGACTGAGTTAGCCGAGAGCTAGCACCCATGTGCATTTGACATCATATGGCGAGTGAAGGCGTGTGTTAATCTATTTCAGGAATGCCCTTCGTGTCTGTGCGGCTTTGGTGCCTTTTTGTTTTTCCTTTTTTTTTTTTCTTCAGCGGGAACGCATATTATTAGTGCCGTTGCCGGGAGAAGTCGTGAACCTTCATAAATTTCTCCGCCAAAGAGAGATCTACCACGGATGAGCAACATGGATACAGGGTGCTGAGGTCCCAGCAATTAGTACCCAGGGAGACATTGACAAGGGTTGATTACATGTTTTGTCTTAATTCTGGCACGGAATGAAGCATGTGTGGCGATCGATCAAGCGCTGACTCGCATTTCAACTCGGCCATGCATCTGCTAACCAGCTTTTCTTGGTGGCGCCGGCCATGCCGCAAGGCTGGTATAGCACATAGCACTGTCCCAGTAACGTTACGAGCGGGGGGGCGGCCGCTGCGAGCACCAAAGGGACAAAGCATGGCCTCTCAGTCAAGGCATGAATCAGCCCGTCATGATAGCTTGGGAGAGCTCAGGCACAATGCGACCATAGACGGTTGACGCATAATTAAGTGCCGTCTTACCTGCACATGAGTTTGTTGTGCGTGCACATGCCGGAGGAGTGCTGATGCACCGTCACATCGACAGCAGCCGGCAGATCTCCCGGTCAAGGGTCCTTCTTTTCGATGCAAGACCCAACGGCGGCCATTGGCGGCTTACAGAAGAGTGCCGACAGACATGTTGCTCGCCCGCTCGTCCGCAATCAATCCACACATGTATGCCTCGTCACTGTCAGCTTCTCCTTACATGACCCCAGCAATCGCTGCACTCTTCGGACAATTTGCAGGTCGCCGCGCGCTCAAATGGCCTGATGAGGAAGAGTTTGCTCGCCGGTTAGTAAATATCTGGTTACTGGGCTCTTGTTCGGAGGGCTCATCGGCCAATGGACGGGCTCCCAAAGGCTGACCCCGCTGCACTGTCAGCCGTGGTGCGTTAGGGAGCGGACTACACAGTGAAGCAGGGCAATGAGGGGCATCCAGGCTGTAAATTTACCCCGCCGTCAGGGCTTTGCTTTTTGGAGCCTCCGTCATCGGCTTGGGTGAGGCTTCTGTCGCAAACCCAAAGAGGAGCCGGCGATACGCAAACTTCTCCCAAATAAGAGATCTAGCGATCTCAAACAATAGCCTCAGTTCGCTTTGCGCCACCAGCCTCGCAAATCAAACGCCCACCCCGTCCACGCTCCCAGACCCATTGATTCCCTACTGTTTCAACCACAGTCACGGAATCCGCAAGTCATGGAGTCATTCGTCATTAAGACGCCGTGCTCGAGCGCCAACATTGGCCCGGGTTTCGATGTCATCGGTCTGGCCCTCTCCGTCTACCTCGAGCTGCACGTCACCATCGACCGCTCCAAGACCAAGTCGGATCACCCCTTGAACTGCCGAATCACCTACGAGGGCCAGGGCGAGGGCTCCAGCGAGATCAGCCTCGACCCCCAGGTCAACCTCATCACCCGCGTCGCCCTCTACGTCCTCCGCTGCCATGACCAGCGAGACTTCCCCGTCGAGACTCACGTCCACATCAAGAACCCCATCCCCCTCGGCCGTGGTCTTGGCAGCTCAGGCGCCGCCGTCGTCGCAGGTGTCGTCCTTGGCAAGGAGGTCGGCGGTCTCAAGCACCTCGACCTTGACCGGCTCTTTGACTATTGTCTCATGATTGGTGAGTCATATATGACTTGTTACCAACTAGCCAGCAACCAATCGCACTTCAACGAGGACAAGACTAACATCCAATCGCAGAGAGACATCCTGACAATGTCGGAGCCGCGCTCTACGGCGGTTTTGTCGGAACTTACCTCAAGCCCCTGACCCCCGAGGATGTTGCCCGTACCGAGATTCCTCTAAGTGAGGTTCTCCCCGCGCCGGCTGGAGGTGAGGACACTGGCAAGAGGCCCCCGGAGCCCCCTCACGGAATTGGTCACCACATCAAGTTCCCCTGGGCCAAGGAGATCAAGGCCATTGCCATTATCCCCGACTTCCAGGTTGCCACCCACAAGGCTCGTGAGGTGCTGCCCGAGAAATACCCTCGAGTTGATGTGGTAAGTTTCAAGAAACAAAAAAACAATGCCCAACGTGCTATAGGCTACTTCAGCTGACACCCAAATTTAGACATTCAACTTGCAGCGAATTGCTCTCCTGCCCGTTGCTCTCGGACAGTCTCCCCCTGACCCTGAACTCATCCACCTTGCCATGCAGGACAAGATTCACCAACCCTACCGACAGATTCTCATCCCTGGTCTCACTGAAATCGTCGAGTCCATGTCTCCCAAGACTGAGCCTGGTTTCCTGGGTGTGTGCTTGTCTGGTGCCGGCCCCACCATCCTGGCCCTCGCCACCCACAACTTCGAGGAGATTGCCAGCAAGATCATTGCCAAGCTGAGGGAACACAACGAGAACAAGAACCTGGACTGCCAGTGGAAGGTCCTGGAGCCCGCCGAGGGCACCCAGGTTGTCCGATGAAATCGCACTTGAGTCTCATGACTTGTATGAACCGGCACCGGGAAACCCTTCCGATCCTGGTACGGAGTTGTAAAAATTTACAACAGGGAACACCCCGCATTTCCGGCGCTGGAGGAGTTGGCAGGTGGAGGAACCACACTACGGCCATAAAAATTGAGATATCTGAGTTTAAAAAAGGGCAATTGGAAATCGTCAAAATACTAGGTTAAAAGGGGACATGCATACAAGCCAACCGGTTGCTTCAAATCACATACACTGCTGTCTAGTATAGACGCCATCTTAGAAGTTTTCAATGCCAAGAAATGCTCCTCCAAAACTCTCAACTATAAACTAGCGAAAACCAACCCAACTCACTGCAAAAACAACTAATTCCCATGCATTCCAAAATGCAGGGCAACGAGTAAAATACAAAAACCTAATTGGTATGCCATTTTACGTGGAGGGTTGACCTCGTGGTATCTACGGGACATCATTGCGCCTAACCAGCAATCGCTCATGCACTTCGCCGGATTGCGCCAGTCTTGGGGCACATCCGGACCATGGACGTCGCTGAAAGATAGCCCGAAGACCCGAAACCCTCGACCGACGTTCGGCGCCGTGGCTCTTCACATGTGCTTATAATACACCCATTCAACTAAAGATGCATCTCCAATTGATCATAGTTTCTCTCATTCTTTCATGTTGCGCGCTTTCCGTAGATCGTTTTCCTCAAAAGCAGCCTGCACACCTCTCGCAATGGCTGTTCCTCCTCCCGCGGGCATCTACGTGCCCATCCCAACCTTCTTCGCCTCCAAGAAGTCGGCCAGCTACAATCCCATCACTCCCCCCCTGGACATTGAGACACAGGGCGCCCATGCCGTCTACCTAGCCAAGGCGGGCATCAAGGGGGTGGTGGCGCTTGGCAGCACCGGCGAGGCGGTGCACTTACACCCTCGCGATCGACACGCCGTCCTGAGCGGGCTCCGGGCGGCCCTAGAGAAGGAGGGCTTCAGAGATTATCCAATTATTGCAGGCACGGCTACAAACAGCGTGGAGGAGACGGTGGAGCAGCTAAAGGATGCGCACAAGTCCGGCGCCCAGTGGGGGTTGACGCTGGTGCCGGGTTACAATGCCGCTGTCACAACACAGGATGGCATCATTCGGTGGTTCACGGCCGTTGCCGACCAGAGCCCTATCCCGGTCATGATGTAAGACACGCCCAATCTTACCCGACTGAAGAAACTTACAAAAGTCTAGTTATCACTACCCCGGCGTGTCAAACAACGTCAAGGTCGTGCCCTCGACATATGCCACCCTCTCCAAGCATCCCAATATTGTCGGCTGCAAGCTCTCACACGGCGATGTCTCATACCATGCCCAGATCGGCTCTAACCCGGCCATTGACTACGACCACTTCCACCCCTTCACCGGGCTCGGTCAGCAGCTGCTCCCCGTAGTATCCGTGGGTTTCTCGGGTGCCATTGACGGCTCGGCCGGGTTTTTCCCCAAGACGCTGGTGCGGCTGTACGAGCTGTCAGCCAAGACGCAGCCCACCGAGGCCGAGGTGGCTGAGCGCCGTCTGCTGCAGTTCAAGGTCAGCTCCATGGAAGAGATTGTGGTGAAGTACGGCACGGTGGGTATCAAGGAGGCAACAAGCCGTCTTAGGGGCTTTGGCGATATTGATGGCACGAGGTTGCCTTTATTTGGAGGTATTCCCGGGGGTGATGCTGAGTGGGCAAATTGGAAACCTATTCTGGATGCTGTCGCTGAAGTGGAGAATTCCCTGTAAATGGAATGCAGGGCCAAAATATTTGGATTTACCCATGATAATGACATGGACACCGCCATTACACTCAAACCACATGACTTTAGCCACAAAAAACATATTTAAATAATCATTACACAAAAATACATAAATCAGAGTAATTAGAAAATGATTTGGCTCGAATTGACCACCCCGAGGCGTGTCACGTCTTAATCTAGGGTAATCATGATGGCGGGGCAGATCAAATTTTGTTGCCCCACCATCCTGACACACCTGAATGTACCTCATTAAGACCCAGTCCTCCAACAACAACCGGGCGAATGGTTTAGTGGTATAATACTCCCTTAGCATAATTCGTCCGAATCATCTGGGAGTGGTCCAGGGTTCGATTCCCTGTTCGTCCATCATCGGTGGTTTGATTCCACCAATTATCCATTCTTTTTGCCCTTCTTTCGAAGGTCTTCATTTTTGGACGAACTGGTGACGGATTCATTCCTTTGAGCAGCAGAAAAGCAGGATCTCATGAAATCATGTCACTGTATTTAATCACAGTGGGCACTGATATTACTTGTATTATACAATTCTTCTACAATTCTTCTCCGTCGTGAAACCATAGTGAGACAAGGATAACTCGTTCCTAGTCGGTATTTAATATTCGACCCGTGTACAAGTCCATCTCCGAGGGCAAGACTCTTGGAGACCTTGCCCAAAGCTTATAGAACAAGATGTTGCCCAGGTACAATATAATGCCGATATATGAAGTGACAAACGTCGACACCTTAAATTTTGGTATAAACGCCGCGAATCCTACCCCCATATTAGCACATGCTATAGAAATCCTGCATTGAGACTAACCGTTGAAAAGCATAAGGAGAATTGTGAGAATCAAAGCAAACCAGGCCCCATAAGGCTGGAAAGTACCTCGATAAGGCATGGCGCTTCGAGGGATGCCTTGGGCCTTCAACCCTCTGAGGAAGAATAGGTACGTGGTGAGGATGCTGACCCAATTCAAAGTGCCGAAAACAGTGACCAGGCTGACTAGATACCCGAACACCTCTGAAGAGCTCTTTGAAGCATTCATATACGCAAGAGCGACGAAGACACCTGTTCCCAGCACGCCAGCAAGGGGAACTCCGGCCTTGGTAGTTCTACGGAAGATTTGAGGGGCCTGCTTGTCATGTGCCAGGCCGTATATGGTCCTGGATCCAATGTAAATATCTGCGTTGGCCGCACTCAGAACGAAGATTAGTAGACAGCCGTTGATGACATCTGGGAAGTGAGGAATGCTCGCAAGCTGGATGGCGATGACGAACGGGCTTGCCCCTGCGCCAGTCTTTTGCTTGGTACCGCCAATTAACCTGTCGTTATTATAGGGGACAACCATGCCCAAAACGGCGGCTCCGAGCACATAGAAGAAGACGATGCGCCACAGCGTCTGGCGAATAGCGCTGCGGATAGTCTTCTTGGGGTTAGGGGCTTCGCCGAACGCGACACCAACTACCTCAGTCCCCGTATAAGCGAAGCAGGCCTGGATCATTGCGGCTAACCAGCCTAAAAACCGGCCCTTTGGACCCTCCACGAGGTACTCCGCAAAAGACCCAGGGTCCTTCCAGTAGTGGAAGCCGATTCGCTTGCCAGAGGGCTGGCCACCCATGGAAATGATGAAGCAGGTGAGGATGAGCGTGAGCATGACGAGGAGCTTTACAGCCGATAGCCAAAACTCAGCTTCTCCGAAAACCGAGACGTGGAAAAGCTATATCAAGTTAAATAGTGCACCCAGAGGACTCTGTTTTAGAATCGACTACTTACATTGGCAGCGATGATGACAATGGCAAATACTGTTACAAAAATTGCCACATTCAAGTCCGGTCTCCAGTATTGTATAATGATACCGGCGGCCGTGAGATTGTTCGGGAGTACGACGGCATATTTGAAAAAGTAGTTCCATCCAGTTGCGTAGCTGTATAAGAGAACTTTTTGTCAGCGCAAGTTGATTAAGCAGAGACAGAACAACCTCACCCAAGTGCCGGGTCAACGAAGCGGGTGGCGTATCCGGCGAACCCTTTGCTCATGGGAAACATGGTGGCCATTTCACCCAGCGCAGTCATGACGAAGAATACCACCGTTCCTACAACGCAGTAGGCGATGAGCAGACTTGCGGGGCCCCCACGAACAAGGCCCGTTCCGGTGCCAATGATGAGGCCGGTGCCGATGGCACCGCCAATTGCAATCATGGAAACATGGCGCTCCTTGAACTCGCGCTTGAGATTGGTCGACTGCTCGATGGTCTGTTCAGAGATGCCCTCTTCAATTGTCGTGGAGCGCTGCAATTGGGATCCTTGGTCAGACCCATCGTGATCCTTGCCATCCTGGCCCATTTTAACGAAAATAAGCTACAAGTTGATTGTCTAGAGCTACTGCTTCGAGTGCTGGAGTTTCAAAAGACGACCACGGAGCCCTTTATATCGACGAAATGGATTGGGTTTCTCCCCGGGCTTTCCTCACACGCGGCTTCCGTATCTAACCTCCCGGTGATGCCACCACTATCTATCAACAGCATGGTCTCTATCTTCGATACCATCCTGGGCTGTCGTCCTTGGCTGACGCGAGCCTAGCGCCTGGAACTAATTTGCGGGGGAGGTTTCTGCGGGGAGATAAGCCGCGAGCCACGATAGAGTCGCGTGCACCGCTGCAACGAAGCTAGGGATCCACATGGAGGTCCAACTCCGTACTTATCGGCGCCAACCAGCATGGCCCCTGAGTTGGTGCGTCCAACGGCTGGACACGGAGTTGAGACTCCATCCCCGCAGTCTGGGCGTATCTAGTCGCACTGGTTATATAACTGGCAGGCTACGTAGATGCCATCCGCGGAGTTGACACTCCATTTTGCGGTCCATTGAGCTGTCCAGGTTTACGGATTGACGTAATTTTAGGATCCGGCAATGGATAGCTGCTGGATGCTTCTGATGGGCGATGCCGAGATCGCTCCAAAGAATAATCGAGATGAGGATAAATTCGGCATGTTGCCATGGCTAGAATGCTTTCGTCTACTGTGCCTCATCACCACTGAATACTTACACAAGAAAATCTCAATTAAACATCTTCATCATGCCTGCAACCCAAGTTGAGACTAATGGCCACGCCAACGGGACCGCCAACGGGACCACCAAAGGCGCCAAGGTTTCCAAGCCCGACATTTCTGTATATCGCCGTCTGGTTCCCCTTGTCTTGGACGAGAGCAGGACTTTTCTCAACGCGTCATACTCCCCTCCCTCAAACTTGATCGTCAACGATGCCCTATCCAAATACCTGTCTGAATCTCTCTACGATGAATATCCTAAGCAGGAAAAGTGGATGGCAGCCACTGAGGAGACTCGTAAGCTGGTTGGAAGATACATCAACGCGGACCCTTCGACTATCGCTTTTACACGTGACACAACCGAGGGTCTCAACGGCTTCATCCGGGGTGTTCGTTTCCAGCCCGGTGACAATGTTGTTCTCCTTGATACCGAGCACCCCAACCACACTTTTGCGTGGATGGCGCTGCGTGAAGCCGGACTGGAAGTCCGCCAGGTGCCGACTATCCCAGAGGCTGAGAAGACAGGCAAGGTCACGGCTGCCAATGCGGCCACTTTTGCACCCTATGTGGATGACAGAACACGTGCTATTGGCATCAGTTCCGTCATGTTCCACAGCGGCCAGTTTAATGACGTTGCCGATATCTGCAAGGAATTTAGACCACGTGGTATCCACGTTGTAGTAGATGCTACGCAACAGGTTGGATTCGCCCCCATTGACGTGACAGCACTCGGCGTCTCTGCTTTGGCATTTAGTTTCCACAAGGGACTCAACTGCCCGACTGGTCTCGGAGCCTTGTACGTTGATACTGCCATCATCGCAGACACAAACCCAACTCCCCCGGTAGTTGGGGCCGGGAGCATGAGCAAAGTGAGTGCGGATTATCTGGTTTCAGCTGATCCAGTCCCGTTTCACCCAACTGCTCGACGCTACGATCACTTGAACGTGAGTTTGATTGGGATTGCCGCGGCCAAGGCGCAACTAGAGTTTTACCTCGATATTTTGGGACCCGCTGAGGTCAAGGAACACTTGTATAGCCTGGGCGATGCCCTGAGACAGGAGTGCAAGGATCTTGGTGTGCCGGTTGTCGGCCCCGAGTCTCGCCAGGAGCATGCTCCTCACCTGTATATCCTCGACCTGCACGACGCCAGGTGGACGGATCATTTTAAAGAGAACAAAGTAATGGTTACGCCATACCGCCTTGGTGTGCGTGTCTCATTTGGGTTTTATAACAATGTGGGGGATGTTAGCAAACTTGCAAAGGTTCTTCAGAGTGGCTTGGATAAGGGGCTGCCAGTTGGTAGAGTTTAATGATGTCGAATGCTTCCTTGAATAAATTATTTTGAGATCTTAGCAGTGCAGTTCATGTCCTTTGCATATTTTCCATGTTGATGAACACTCGTCCAGGGCTTTTGTCAAATATTGAGATTCCTCACTCGTGCCAAACAAGATCAGGCACCTAGCTGCTTGGGCAAGGCTATATCCCATAAAAAATGGCGCATACCGGAGTCCGTACTGGGAGCGGTATTTTCGTACGATAGAGGTGATGTCCTGAGCTGATGCTATGCAGTAGTCGCGGTATACTTGACATGCAGGGCTCTGATCTTGTGATACCGTGTCGAAATTCAACGCAATGCGTACACCGTGAAAAAGAAGGCTATAAATAATGAGTGTGGTTCGGGTTGAAGATACAAAACTTGGAGGAATGCAGCGATTAAAGAGGGATAAACACTGACTGTAATGATGCCACGTTTGGAAGCATTGTGCTGCTTGGCGGCTCCCATCTGTTCCACTTGGCACAATCGGGCAGCGAATCGTGCCACCGACTCAGGTCTAGATTAAGCTCATCAAGCTGTGCTTTGTGTGAGCTTGAGCTGTTTGCCTTTGAAGAAAAGATTGTTGAAAGCATCCGCTCAATGATTTTCGATAACTTAATCTGTTCCTGGAAGCAAGGCACCAGGGGCTTTCTCTCACCAAAGTCACTCTCGAGGCTACTACAACCAACTGGAAGCCAGGATTCCATCCACGGAAAGTCCCTAAGCAGGTCGATTAGCGTTAGGATAAGAAAAATCGAGGATATTAGCCTTACGGGAGTCTCTCAAGAGATTCGACCTCGCCACTGTCAAATGAAAAGTAAACGGGTCTGCCGAGTGTCAAGCAGATTAATTTATCCGAGTTATAGCAGCCCCAGTAAATGCGACGGCGAATTTCAACATCCACTGATGACGCGAGCGATGTATCATGCGGCACCCAATATTTTGGGTCCCTCTGGAATCCCAGGTCTTGTGCCATTCGAAAGGCAATTCCTTTTAAGGTATACATGTTAAAATAACAGTGCATCGGGTTCAAGGCAGATACACTTACCTGAAAACCCCCAGCCCTTGGAGAGATTGCCTCGCCCTATCTCGTAGAATGCCAAGCACAGAAAGGCTTGGACAGTGGCTATCGATGGTTTTGTGAGTCCGAATATGATTAGGATGGTCTCAGAAGCAACAAAGTACTGCTCACTAGCTTGCCTTTGCTGGATGTCAGGCGACATGAGCATGCCCAGGGCGCACATGGAGAGGAGCAAAGCTGACGACCAGTATTTACAGTTTTGGTGGTCTCCAAAGTGGTCTCGTAGGAAAGCTTCTCGGTAGATGAACATGAATTGAGAGTACTGCCATTTAAAGAAAAGCGTGAGCGAGTATGTGATTTGGTCGTCCTCCATGTTGACTCCAAAATGCTCAGCAACTACTTGGAGGTTGGTATCGTACTCAGATAAGTTTAGAAGCGGTGGCTGTGGGCCGAGTGTAGAATCCAAAGAATTGAATGGCGTTATGCCTTGCATAGCGTAGTGGATGCTTGTTCTGCCATGATAGATGAGTGAACCCTCTGGGCCAGGCTCGAGGTTAGCTTGGCGAGGTGTAAAAGCAATGTCAGTCGCGCTTGTCTCTGCATCAGACACTACATTGCCGGGTGATAAATGATCTCCAAATTGCGTAACCTTTAGCATCGAGTCTCTCTCTTCAGAGCTGGCAGATTGCAGACGCTTGATAAATGATTCAAGCCCGGCAACCCTATTCTCGAGCCCCAGGACATATTCGGCCGATGCGGGCCGTCGCTTGCGATCAACTTCACGATATTCACATGGTTTGCTTGCCTCAGTGCAGCTTGTGCAAGGTTCTGTGCGTGAGCATCGTAACTGAGTTACCGTAAGCAGCTGAGAGCATCATTGAATTCTGTTGAGATTAGGCTACCTTTCTATATTGACACCTTTTGCACCTGGCATGAATAGTATTAGCGTTTATTCTTTCGGCTGCAGCGTGGAATGGGCATTACGAAATCCTCTTCTGATTAGGTGGAGGCATGTTGATAGAATTGGTCTTAGGTAGGAGAGTTGAAGTTGGTGGCGTGTGAGGGGACGGCTAAGAACCATGTACCCTCACGTGACGACCGATATTATGGTTGATACATTTGAACTTTCTTGCCACCATTCCCAATATGATCAGCTATATGATGAACTTTTAATAAATATACGAAGAAAGAATCTAATCAATCGATACAATGGACTCTCCATGTAAATTAAAAGTGAAGAAAAAAGAGAGAGAATACATCGCCATGGTGAATTCCTGATTGAGTTTGCGACACCTTGAGCTGGGATGTCAGTGACGCGTTTGGTGGTGGTGTAATGTAAATGAGTGAATGCTTGCACAGAGGTAGATCTTTGCACAAAACAAATGGTTGCATAATTCTGGCCAGTGTTACTAGCAGAATGGCTTTCTTTCACAGATTTGCCTAATCAAGATAAGCACTTAGACGGTCGGGAAAGCCCAAACAGTGCCAAATCTTGGACCTTTGGACTGGTCCTGAGGATAAAATTAAATAAATACATGACAATAAATAAAGGGCCATGCGAGCACGAGCATGAGCATGTCTACAAAGAAACTAAGCGCCGACTAAATGAATCCATTGATAAGACGTTGGTTTACTGAAGTGTATAGCGGATTAGGTATCATCGTTATGAGAACAGAGTCTAAAGCTAAGACCGAAATACTAATAAACCAGTTAACTACGCCAATTATGTCAACTCGACTTGTTAGAACGGGAAGCTTACATCATTCACCCGTAGGCGTTGATGGTTGCTTGGTTAGTGGCGTAGATAGAGCCACTATTAGCCTAGGTAGCTTGTGGGGACGGGAAGTTGCAGCAGACCGACAGTTCGAGCTATCCACGGTATTATTTAACTCACAGGCTTGATCCAAATCAATCATTCGATCTCATTGAAGGGCACACCGTTTTACTTGCGTAAAAGTTAGATGCGGTGCTGTACAACCCCCGGTGCTTCCGCCCGCCAAGGTCCCAACAATTCCAATGGCGCTCCGGCCAGGCCCCCACTGATAAGGGAGGGCCGAGGCACGATAACGATTGTGCCAGTTGCGCGCAACCAGAGCTGTCCTAAATTTTAGTTGAAATCGTCCTCGACCCCCAAGTCTCGCTCGCAAAAGATCACCGGCTTTGAGTCGTCATACCCGTGTGACACTTATCAGGTGACCACATCTTCTGTGGCATTGCCGCTTACGTTGTGCTTATTTTCTGGCTTAAACGTGGGCTTTCAACACAGCCTCCGATCACGGCCCCACGAACTTCACATCTACCGTTGAGCGAAGAACTCGGTGCGATTCTCCCTCAAGTATGGCTTCTTCAGTGGGAAAGCTCCCGCTGATTGCCGTGGGCCTTCCCGCGATTCTCGGCTCCGTGGGTTATGCGACATGGCGTATCAATTGGACCAGCCTCGCTACGGACTTTGTGACGGGCCCTGGCCGGACCTCGCGGATCATGCTGCTCCTGTTTGTGGTGTTTAACTGGAAGAACATGCCATTTGCATGGACTGTAAGTGAAGATGTGCACGATATTAATATTTGTACTCTGGCTAACAAGGCTCCAGTATCGTGTCTGGTCGGCCATGATCTACCACATGTGGCTTCGCAAGGCCCCCGTCCTGGGCCCCAAGGCCCTTTTCAAGCCCATGATCAGTCCCTCGCACGCGCCTCTCCTCGAGATCGATTACAACCTACACAAGTCGAACTCGACCTATTTTGCAGACCTCGACGTTTCTCGAACCCACCTGGTGTCGTACCTCGTCGCCGGTTCCGCGAATGCCCTCAGATACAACGCTCAGAACAAGATCGTCCTGGACCCCAAGACGGAGAAGCCTGTCAAGGGATCCCTTGGCATCATGCTCGGCGCTGTGGAGTGCAGCTTCAAGCGGGAAATTCCTGCTTACAAGGGCTTCGAGATGTGGAGCCGTGTGCTCGCCTGGGATCGCAAGTGGCTCTACATTGTCACCCACTATGTCCCCAAGGGCTCTGCTCGGCCGACTGAGTGGCTTGACCACCGATGCTCCAAGATGCGCACGCGCGGATCCAAGGATGCCGATGGTGACTGGCAGAAGAAGCTCTACGCCACCGCTATCAGCAAGTACGTTTTCAAGCTTGGCCGCTACACTGTGCACCCCGCATATCTCCTCGGCGGTGCCTCTGGCTTGCTTCCGGAGCGCCCTGGTGGATGGATGAGCGGCGAGGAGCAGCTGGGTGATCTCTCCGCTGACCTTTCCGACGTGGATCTATCCGTCGAGGGCGAGTGGGATTGGCGCCGAGTTGAGGCTCAGCGCCGCAAGGGCATGGAGTTGGCTAGCAAGTTCCAAGACTTGGATCAGCTTCATGATATTCACGATGGTGGCAGCAACGGTGCCATTGCCATGTTTGGACCTTAAACATAGAAACAATTATGGGATTTGACAACAACTCAGAGATGAAAGAAATGTTAGAACTGACGGACAATGTTGGAAGACAGAGGTAAAGGCAAAGAATCATCACTCTAGAGTAATAGGATAGAGTGCTTGCAGGCTTTGATGAGATAGACATTGTGTCTTTTTACGGCAAACGCGTTTATGATAGATAAATAGAGTGTTGGATTAAGGCTCGTATGTCATTATATTATGATCAATTATAGGGGAATACTTTTCCAGGTATATGTAAAATCAATGTGCCCTAAACGCCCAATGTCCTGGTATCCAACTCCTTGCGACGAAAAAAATTCAACTTGATATCCATTCCTCATCTTCTTTTCGTTCAACGTATCCATACAAGCGATCGGATTATAGAATGGCAGCAAGCGCTACTGCTGCTGCTGCTGCTGCCCCAGTCCACGCTACGTGAAGAGGCAGTTGAGACATGGAGCCGCTAGTTGCTGTCGGTGTGGGGGTAGGCGTGGCCTTGAGTTTGGCGATTTGGCCAGAGCATAGTTCGCCGACGACAACGGCAACCTCTTTATAATGTGTTAGTAACGGGGCATAAATACAGTGACTAGTGAGTGTACTAGAGGGAGGTAAGATGGGATAAAGTTGCAGAACGGACGTACCAGAAAATTGCTCGAGTTTGCAACCGGCATGGACCAGACACGGCGACTTAGACTGGATGATGGCTTCTAGATGGCTGCATTGGCAATCGACATCGAGCATGGAGCAGCCAAACTCCTCGGCGCCTTCCGTAAGACATTTTTGCGAGCATTCAGGAAGCTTTTCTCGAAGCTTGGCGAGTTGTTCGATATCCAAGGCCTTGACAGTTGAAGTGAGAAGGGTAGCCGTGGCGAGAAGCAGGAGTTGTCGGAGCGAGGGGCTGAGATTCATTGTGAATTGTGCAATCGTAAATGGACGAAAAGAAGACTGTTGAAGAGAGAGTGCGCCAATATGTGTGGGATCGTTTCACAGCGGAAACCGGACAAAAGGCAGCTGAGACGTGCTCATATGTATGGGAGCGGAGGCTCGAGTGTGTGGTGACAGTGACGACAGAGCGGACGGACGTGCGTGTAACAAGATCAGGGCCGGAGGCAAAGAGGAGTCACGGCAGTGCCACGGTCGTAAGTGTTGGATCACAATAAAAAGCACTGTTTTGTCGTATATGTGACGAGCTGGGAAAAGAAAAGAAGAAAAGAAACCGATGTCCTCCTGCAGATGGCAAAACCCGTCATACATGAACCCGGTTTCCACCACCCACACACCTTTTTTTTTTTACTCTCGGGATTGGAGGGGACTTGGCGGGCGGGAGACGAGTAGGGACCATCCCATACCCATCTCTAATTCATCCCGTCCTTCCTGCACCGGCGCCATCGTAACACCATGGTCTACCCTATCAATGACGGAGCCGGATCCCAGGCTCGCAGGCCAAGAAAGCCCCAGGCGCTGGCAGTGAGTAGAGGTGCAACCAACCAAGTCGCTTACCCAGACGGTGCGGCCGGCGAGGGGTGGAGGCGCATTTCCCCGGCTAGGCCCTGCGGATGTGTCCTGGCTTGCGAGATATTCCCAACGTCAAAGCGTACAAAGTGAATGGGATCGAGGGCCGGCGAGAGTCATCGTCGCCCATGCCCGCAGACCTCAAGGGGCACCCTGGTCTCCACGTTGTGATGGCCCAGGCGTTAGGCCCATTGCGGCGGCCACCGCTGGCGCCATGTCCCCATGGCTCCCCACACCCATTTGCTGTGTGCGTCCCGACTTGGGCATCTCAATCACAGAGCCTTGACCAAGAATACATCTGGGCGACCTCATTGGGGCGAGCCTGGCAGCCTCCGTCGACAATAGTCTGGGGGAGCAGCGGCGGCACGGCTGGTAGTTTTCGCTCCTCGTCTCTGCAATGCCAAGAGTGGCCCGTCTCACCGTGTTATTCGCCCAGGCGAACAGAGTGTGGCGTTGTGCCGGACTGTTGGGGCGCTGCTGCATACTGCTGATGTCGGCTGTTACAGGCTGGCTGCATCGGGCACCAGGGGCCATCCGACCTATGGGGCCGCGGTGCCTGGAGGCCGGTGGCAACCCTTGTGATGGCCCAGCCCTGCCAGCAGCCGGCGCCGGTCGCGAGCCTGTGAGAAGCCAGGCACAGACGCTGTGGATGTCTAGGACGGCCGTGATGGTGTCCCTGGTTGGCTACCGCAATCTTGACAGTCTTGACGGGCCTTGGCCCTAGACATTCCCTCCCCCTTGACCCATGAGTGGCGACTGGAAATGGGATAGGTAACTTGTCATTTACTCGCGAAGCGGATTCTCCATGCACTTTCATTTGCCTCATCTAGCCCAGACATGACCTTGTGATGTGCTGCAGATGGGACCCCAGTCCACCCGAGTTCGGATGGCATAAAACTCCAGAGAGTGTGTGGGCATGGTAATTGACAGCTGTCATTTACACCAGGACGCATAAACTTTTCTTCTTCTTCTCGCAACTGCTCTTTCGTTCAATATGTTCTGACGCTCGCTTTCGGATTGGCCTACTTACATGGATATCATCACCATACTGAGCCACCCACCCCCGCATAAGATCACCCATAGGCTTCCGGAACCCCAGCCGCAAGACCGGCATTGTGCTCACTAAGCCAATCCACACGCTCAGCCCTACACCCATCCAGGCACAGAGCCCATCGTAACGGGAAGTAACCTGGTTCCAGCCCATGATGCTGCTTCGGGGGACATTCCCCAGAAGGAGATCGCGGGGTAAAGCTGAGCAGGCATTGTTTTGCAATGCGATGGCGGCCGTGTCTTTTCTTGTTCTTCGCTTCCCCTTCTCACCACGATCTTCGGATCCTAGTTGCATTGCCCTGGGCCGTTATTCCGAACGGTCGTTCTTCGGTCCATCGCACCCGAGGATTCGGACCTATGTGAGGCAGAAGCGAGAGAGATGTTGGTTTGACCCTTGACATGAAACTACCTGTCATAAAAGGGAGTCATGAATGTAAGCTTGTTGACGTCGGTTCGCCTGATTGACGAATTGAGAATACTCCGAACTGTCCAAGACGCAAATAGGCATCGACGCAGCCTTCATCTCGAGGTGGACGCCAACTCGAACTTCTGAGACGAACACCAAGACGTTTTCTGCTCACCTGACACATTGTTGCTCAGTCAAACCAAAGTGGCACGCGAAGCGTAAGATTCCGGAAGGACTCGTATGCCGAGCATGATTCGCGACGAGTGTGCTACACCACTACGTGGCCTCCAAGTCCGTGGCCCCTGTCCTGTCGATGATCGTTTTCGATTCGTAGAACTGTTGTTTTACCCGACGAATCTGGACCAAAATAATCCTTGTCTGTACACTGTCTCATCTATCACCTATCTTCTCAAGCCTCAAAATGAGCCCCCAGCATCCATCAAGGCAGTAATAATCTTGTCTTGAGTCTCAATTTGATTTTCCAGTCGTACTGACTCCCCTGCAGCTCTTGCTGGTGAAATGCCGCTGGAGTCCTCAGCCGCCGGATTAGCTCCATGCTTCAATAACGCCTTAACCATGCCGAGGGCACCATGAGAAGCTGCAAAATGCAAAGGTGTGAGGTCGGCTCGAATCTCCATTCCCTTTGGTGGTTCTTTTATTGCCTCCGCAACTTGATGGCCCCAACCAAATGTTGCACGGCTGTATGACCTGTGACCGTTGGGAGGCGGCGGAATCTCAACCGGAAGCAGGGCACGGGCATTGAGGTTGGTACCTGCTGAAACAACTCCCTCGATTAGTTTCATAGCTTCTTCACTGATCTCCTCGCCAAAATAGAGTGCAATGCAATGCAGGGGAGTCCAACCTTCAGCGGTGACCGTGAGTGGATCGGCGCCACAGGAAAGAAGCAGCGAAGCGACGGGTAATACTTCGGACATCGTTTTGGATGCCGACCTAGTGGTTTGAGCGAGTGCACACATCAGCGGAGTCCAACCATTCGAGTTGGTCTTGTTGATGAGGGCATCCACGCCAGGCTGCGAGAAGAGGTATTCAATAATGTCCAGCTTGCAACCAAAGGCTGCGAAGTGCAAGAGATTTTCTTTGTTGTAACTTTCAGATAACAAAGCACCCATACGCTCCTCTTTTGGATAGGCTGATAGGTAAAGTTGTAGGATTCGTAGGTCAGAGCCACTGGCAGCAAGGTGGAGTGGAATTTCCCCGGACTTGTTTCTTAAATGTACCGACGCCTTTTTTTCAAGTAGAATGCGAATTCCAGTCTCATGTATGGCCTCCCTGCAAGAACCTTTATTGAAAGGTACCGGGAAGCTAAGGTGATGCAACGCAGAATTTCCTGCTTCGTCCGTCGAATCTGGATTTGCAGCTTTGATTAGCAGCGCATCCAAAGCGCCAACAAGATCTATATAACGGGCCGTTAATAGAAAAAGGTTTGGGCGCCAAAGGTCTGTATTAGGATTGGCCCCCGCATCAACCAGGAGCGAGATGAGCCGTTGCTGCTCAAGGTAATCAACCCCTCGGCATTGCGGATTGCCAGTCGCTTCGGAGTTTAGTGTGGCTTTCAAATCTGCTGCGATACAGAGGAGGTGGTCAAGGTCCTTTTGGTTGGGGCAAAATTTTGATAATAACAATTCAACAACATATACATGCCATCTCATTGCTGCGCTGTGAAGCGCTTGCTTCTGAGCTCTGACACTCCAGCCATTCCACCAACCCAGCAGATCGTCGACGACTGCTACTTGCCCTGCCAAGGCGGCAAATACAAGACATGATTCGAATCCTCGGTAGTCGTTGGAGTGGAGGTTCAGATCAACATGCTGCCAAAGCAATCGTAAAATGGCTCGATTTCCGTGGAAAGCAGCTGCAGATAACGGCGACGGCGCATCGTCGCTGCCAAACTTGACAGCGAGAGGGCTGGCGCCAGCGGCAAGGAGCATAGTAACTGCGACAGGGCAGTCACACAGTACTGCGACGTGAAGAGGCTTGCCCCATTGGATCTCATCCTCATCCAGATACCCAGACAGCTCTGCAGAGTTTAGAGAATCCAACAGTTGCCGCAGCCTCGTAGAGTCGTCGTCACGAATGGCTGCATGTAGACAATATTCATGTGCCTTGAACGCATTGCCCATTTGCGACCGGACAGATGTTGGCATGATGGAATAGCCTGATAACCGTAAAGGCTGATGGTCAACTTCTTGCGGGGAAAGGAGCAAAAATATCATAAATATGTTGGTTGGCTCACGTAGGGCAGCCTTGGCACAACCGAGTGTACGGCTGCCTGATTGAAGATAACTGAACTACTCTACGCCTGATG
The DNA here is from genome assembly GCA_003031705.1 of Calonectria naviculata. NCBI lineage: Eukaryota > Fungi > Ascomycota > Sordariomycetes > Hypocreales > Nectriaceae > Calonectria > Calonectria naviculata. The sequence continues at coordinate 19,378 of NAGG01001259.1, forward strand.
AAATAAATTCGAAAACCGATAACGTACACAATTTTTAATGTGTCCGGCATGCATTAGATTAGACATGTGAGTGAGGTCATGCCAAAGCTCATCACATCAGTCCGCAGCCCTCCGGCTCCCACCATTTCCCATATGCTCGACTAATCCGCCTCAAAGATAGCACACGGCTTGAATAATCAGTGTCTAATTGTTCCTAGTGGTTCTCCAAACACTATAAGTACTTTTATTCTGGTACATTGGCTACAAGGCGATAGGTGACTGCGTTCTCGATTGGTAGGCGAAGCAACCTAGAGAAATACCAACATGATGCAGCCTCTGCCTCTCTCGCAATGCCTAGCTTCCAGCTTCACCCAATAGATAGGCGCATTCCTTCTAAATCACAACTCGCTTATTTCGAGTTACTTTAGCAACTGGATAAAACATGTTCCTTGCGCGCTTCCCGATGGCTATAGTGATCCATGCTATACCCATGAACCCCCCTCGGCCTCGGACTATCTAGGCCGACGCCAACAACTGCGTAAGGTATTTAGCCTATTACCCCTTGACCATGGACAGAAAAGCATGATTTGTTTCAAGCGAGCTCTTACCCAACATGCAGGGAGGGAAACGAACGAAAAAAAGTAAAATCCCACATACAGCAACGCTTGAGCTTTGATGCCTGTGGCCTAGGAAACTTTGGGATCGGGTGCTGAAAACTAGTGCAACCTTTTCTATATACTTTGGGGAATGCAGCTTTAGTGCCAGGAGTACGTCACCTAAAAGTAGAAACCCCCTGTCGACTAGAAGTTTGTATCTGGGCTAATGTTTCATTCCTGGCCTTGACGTGAGAGTAAACCAGTCAAGAGCTGGGGTCGAAGCATGGGCAGAGAGAACGGTGTGCTATAGGTGCCCGCAGGATCACCTTAGTAGGCAGTCGTTGTCGGCATTTCGAAGAGGCATGCATGCAGTTCGGTTCTGAAACGTCAAGTTGGCTATGCGATTTGGGGGACCGGCTTCCTCGGCATTTTGAGACGCACATCTTTCCCATCCATTGTCAACATCTTGGCGAGGCACTGTGTCATGCATAGCCACTGACTGGCTCATATCCTGTCGCCTTTCTACACAGGCCCGAACTTACTCTCAAATAGGTGGTGTTTCGCCTATCTAGGGGTCACATCTGTGTTTGGACCATTGGTGCTGTTCGGCTTGCGCACAGTGATACACACATGGAACAGTAACATTGCGTCAGACAACACATGGAGTTGTTGAAGACATTGACATGGTTGGCTTGACTTGCGTTGCAACTGCATCTGAAAGTTGGATTGGGCAAAATCGGACGGAGTTGCTATAGGCTGGGTGGTAATGTGATTCTGTGGGTTTGAATCTTGCATCCATCCATTTTGCATTATGAAAATCATCACTAGTGCCCCTTGGTCCTCCATTATGGATGGATACCATCCTTGATTAACGGGCAGCGTAATGTCTGAGCAACTTGAACATCATCTATCATGTCAGAAAACCGACATGACATGACATGGCTGGTGAAGTGTCGATAGTTCACCAACTGGTGCACCTTTGTCGAGACGACCTGGTGGTACATTGCGCCCATTGGAAGTTGAGGCGCTTCCTACGACCGAAGTATTATGATATTCGACCATCGGCCGTATCCGGTCAATGGCAGGGCATTATGGGCAAGGTGGTGATCAAAACGGAGCAGCAGTGCGAAGGGCACATCTACGGGCTATCTAATAAAATAAACGAAAAGAAAATGACGGGGTTTGAAGTTTGTCAGTTGACATTAATTTGGTGGTCCGCAATGGCAGGATTTTCCTGCCTCAGTGCTTGACTCTAATATTGGTCATCATCATGTAAACTTCAAACCCCGTCTCTATCCAGATTCAGGCTCCCTCAGGAGGAACTTCCCACGAAGTTTAGAGTGTAAAAAAAGAGGGAACCATCGTCTGAATAGTGACAATGGGCCCCCCTCGCATCAAGAATGGGCCCCATTGAGTAACTCAGCTTTCGCTGAGCAATCGCATACCTATCGACCTTGAAAACAGGTCCTCTGCGCCCGATACCACAATCGCAGGCGCCAAGCGGGACTGTCCACCTCCCTCACGCGCGCCACCAGGTCGAGTCGAATTCCTCATCCCACCGGCTCGGACTCATATCTTCATCCATAGGGTCCGGGGGTCGAGACAAACTGCTCGGGGGTCTGGGACGATGCGCAGATATAACAGTGGACAGGGCCGGTGCAAGGAGAGGGCCTGGGCGCGGAGGTCAGCCGCAGTGCTTTTATGGCGGCGCGTTTCCGCAAGCTCCGTGAAGAGACGTCCGGGGACTTTCTCCCAAAGCGTGGAGGGGAGACGCTGCAGAGCAGTGTCTCTGTGTGTGAGCTTCGAATGGCGATTTTTTGAACGAGGAGGGTGGTGAAGAAGAAGGAAAAGAAAAAAGCAGCAGAGTGGATGAAGCAATATGAAGTCAAGAATTTCTCCGTCACGTGATCAAGACAAGTGCTGTGGATCCATTTGCATGCCCACTTTACAATGGGATGGGCAACTGTGCCTCAGGCCGAGCTGTGAGAATACCTATTTCTGCTTTTTAAAGCATTCGAAAATTCGGCTGAGACCCGAGAGATTGGTTTCTTGATTTCATATAGAGCAATTTCCTGTTCAGAAAAGGCTTGACAAGTGCTTCAGAGGATGAGTTTTGGGGGTTTAGTAAGCCAAGCTAGGGGTGCTTGTAGGAATTTGTGGGGTGCGTCTAAAGTATTTTTTTCCCAAGTCGCGTAGCAGGCAAAGAGCCAATCCGAGCTCCGTGTCAACGAGGCTGGGTAGCTGCCTTCGTGCCTATTCTTTGACTTGACATACATAGGACCAGCGCATCCATCCTCAACGAGCCCCTCGAATCTCAAACCGCACCAAACCACTCATCGGATACTTGGGAGACCGACCCGCTCTCCGGTTTTACACGTCTCAGTGCGCTTGCTGATATCTGCGTTGAGCTTGAACGGTCGGAAAAAAAAACTTCGTTCTTGTCAAACCGACGTTTGCGGCCGCGACAATGTCGGGACTTTTTGGCGGCGGTACCGCGAGCTCGACCGCGAGCAACACTACTGGCGACCTCAAGAACGATGTTGCTCTGAGCGACCCTCCCACCGACTCCATCTCCGACCTTGCCTTCTCGCCTGCGCCAAATGGACCCGACTTCCTGGCCGTCGCGAGTTGGGATAACAAGGTCCGCATCTACGAAATCAACCAGAGCGGCCAGAGCCAGGGCCGACACGCCTACGAACACAGCCAACCTGTGCTGAACTGCGACTTTTCCAAGGTAAGATGAAGCTCTACGTCCCTGATGGACCTTGACGGGTCGCGAGGGGACATGACGGATCGGCCGAAAGATGTGAGCTAACAGCGTCGTAGGATGGAACTAAAATCGCTTCTGCTGGTGCCGACAAAAACATCAAGGTCTGCGATCTTGCCACGCAGCAAGACATCGTGATCGGCACTCACGACCAGCCCGTACGAACCTGCCGCTTCTTCGATAGCGGTAATGGCCCGATGGTCGTGTCTGGATCCTGGGACAAGACGGTCAAGTACTGGGATCTCCGACAGCAGGGCCCTGCTGCCACTGTGACTTGCCAGGAGCGAGTCTACACCATGGACGTTCGGGACAACCTCTGCGTTGTCGGCACCGCCGACCGTTACATCAACGTCATCGACCTCAAGAATCCGACCAAGTTCTACAAGACGCTGCAGAGCCCTCTCAAGTGGCAGACTCGAGTCGTGAGCTGCTTTACAGACTCGGCTGGATTCGCCATTGGCAGTATCGAGGGTCGATGTGCGATCCAATACGTTGAGGACAAGGACTCGAGGTATGTTACGAAATTTACATCAGGGAAACAAGCAAGTACTGACAATGCCAGCTCCAACTTCTCCTTCAAGTGCCACCGCGACCCCCCTGCGAACAACACCACCAATGTCTACGCCGTAAACGACATTTCCTTCCACCCCGTCCACGGCACCTTTAGCACTGCCGGATCCGATGGCACATTCCACTTCTGGGATAAGGATGCCAAGCACCGTCTCAAGGGCTACCCCAACGTCGGCGGCAGTATCACCGCCACCACCTTCAACAAGAACGGTTCCATCTTTGCCTATGCCGTTAGTTACGACTGGGCCAAGGGTTACCAACACAACACTCAGAGCTATCCTGTCAAGGTTATGCTGCACCCTGTCAACAGCGAGGAGTGCAAGCCCCGACCCTCGATGAAGAAGAGGTAAAGCGGGCAAACAAAATAAACATTTGTGGTGGCTTGGCAGTGGGCAGATTTAGAAAGGGAGTTTGTAGCAGCTGGATGTTATCTCGAGTTTGTATGTCTGGAAAAGAGGACTTGAAACAGGGAGCGATGGAACCGAGCTTGTGAACTAGGATGGTAGGATTGAAAGGTGTTACGAATCAGAGACGATACCATAAAAAACAACAACACACAACAAAACAAAGCATACTATCACATCGAACACATGGCACATATTAATTAGGTAGCACGGGGTTGGGAATTGAGTTTTTAGGCACTCCGAAAGCAACAAAAAGATTTTTGAGCAAATCAATCAAGGTTGAATTTTTTTGGGTGATTCGTCCAGATCATGAAAGCTAGATCGTAGCTCGAGTTTCGAGCACAGGTAGATGAATTATAACAAGGCGCATCAATCTTGATTCCGCGCGAACATGGAAAAAAAAACAATTACAACGCTGATAAGGTCCCCCAAATTCTAGGTTAGTCCGTCTGATCATGAACGGACCCTAGGCCTAGTTAAAAAACAGTTTCGCTTTCTCCTCATATTGTGACAAAAGTAAATCCCCAGTAGATGTCCTTTCTTTTTTTTAATGTTTCGTCCATCTTTTTCTTTTAGATGCTGGGACGCCATGTTAGGCAGTTTTGCTCTGGGGACCGCCGCCGACAACATCGGCAACCATGCCGCGCCAGATGTCGCCAATCATGCTGCTGTGGTCCTGCTCGGCGGGCTGGTCGTGGACAAACTTGAGCTCAACACCGTCAATGGAGATGCCCTCGACACCGGCCAGGGGAGCACCGGGAACGACGGCGTCGGGGTTGGCAGCGACAATGGTGCCGGGTTGCGAGGCCAGGTCGGCGGCGTCAGAGAAGGACGAGTAGTGGGTGGTGTAGTTGTCCGGGAGCAGAGGCATGCGAGGCATGGGCTCGTCGGAAGCGGGAACACGGTGGATGGAGGGGAGGACGGTGGCATCAAGGTGCGAGGTGGGTGTCCGCGAGGGGGTGGACGAGTGGAAGCCCTGCATCAACGGCTTGGGGCGGTTGGCGATGGAGGGCTGGGGAGTAGGGCGGTGCTTGGTGGTGATGCTACGGGACTGGGCGGGTTAGTTAGCAACGGAGCTGACAATAAGCGGCGCCCTTTGTGGAATGCGACATACCTCGTCGGTGCGACGGGAGCGGAGGAGCTCGTCGTACTTGGGCATCAGGACTGCACCGGCACTGCGCTGCGACTCGAGCAGAGTGCGGGTGAGTTTTGAGGCGGGAGCGGTGATTCGCGACATTGCGATTGGATGTGATTTGTGGGATATAGGTCTCGGGAGACAATTGGAGTGGTGACTAGGTCACAGAATTTGGCTGGCTGGCTACGGGAAGCGGAAGGAAGTGTATAAGGCCGGCTTTGGATTGGAGGGGATGGAAGCTTGGTTTATACACAACAGCTCGTGGG
>NAGG01001265.1:0-21689 GCA_003031705.1 Calonectria naviculata
AAAAAAAAAAAAATAGAACCAATACGCTATATGGCCTTTCATGAACGCGCTTTCTGATTTCTTGGTGCCATGAACGCCTTGTAATTCCATACCCAACCTCCCACATCTCCCATGCCTGTCCTAACGAGGTACCTAAACGAATTTCAATCATGGCTGTCTGCCTGCTTTGCATTGTTCCGACACCGTTTGAGCCAGCCAACTGAGATGGACATTGACTTTCATACAACAGAAATAGTTGTGCTGGCCGATAATCCCCAGGGCCATATTGTTTGACGTATACGCATGAAAAAAAAAAAAAAAAACGAAAGGAGCTGTGTGCCAGATAATAAGGGAAAACCACCTCTTTTGAATGCCAGATAAAACTCCTGCCAGCAGCTGAATAAACAAACGAAGACCTCTCCTTCTCCCATACAGAAAAAGAGAGCCTCACTCTTACGCCTCTGCGCGCACGACCTTGAGCTGGCGTGTGCGTTTGGCCTTGCGCTGCTCCGCGGTCGCGGCGACGATGCGTTGGCGCACCTTTTCTTGCTTGGCCCACTCGCCGGCCGAGAGGCGCATGCGAGCGATGAAGCGGGCCATGACGAGGAAGCTCTTGAGCGTGGGACGGCCAGTGGCCTCTTGAGATGGTGACGAGGAGGAAGATTTCTTGTTGGGAAGGGCCTTGCGATTGCCGAGGATGTTTGTGCGAATATCCTCGAGCTCGCGTAGCTGAGCCTTGTTGCTGCGAAGAAGTTAGCGATGCGCTCCAAGAGTGGCCCAAGATAGAAAGACGGTTAAAAACATACCAAGCATTGGCGATGTCGAGCTGCAGCTGGAGAAATTTCTTTGCGTACGCGGCATCTGCGCGGAGAGAAGCCTCGCGCTGCCATCGAGACTGCATCCACTCCATCTGCATCACCATACCACGGATCTCCTTCTTGTGTCGTTCGTCGGCACTCTCAGCAGCACGGACGACCGTCTCGAGCGCCTGGTCGGCTTCTTCGAGGGCCAGGCGCTGGGCCTCTGAAGACACCGCCGACGATGACTGGGCCTCCTTGGCAGCCTTTGCCTTTGCCTTCTCCAGCTCTTTCTGGAGCTTCTCAGCGCTGATGCGGAAGGCGGCGCGTTCATTACGAGCGCGCTCGAGCTTCCGGCGTAGCGAGGCCTCAGAGGCGGCGAGTGACTCGATGAGTTCGTGTTGCTGGCGGACGTCATGCTCGAGATTCTCCATCTCGGCACGGTTCTTGCGTAGCTGGCGATCTTGCTTGCTCATGTCTGTCTGCTGAGCGGCCGCGGCATCGCGCTCACGTTCGACCTTTTCGAGCTTGTGCTTCATGCGCTTGATGAGGCGCTCGTGCTGGGTGGCTGTTTCTTCGGCCTGCTGGCGGGCTTCATCGAGCACCTCCTCCAGCACCACCTTCTGGTCTTCAAGGTCGTTGAGCTGCCGCTGGAGGTCCTGCGAGGCTTGAAGAGCCTTGCGCTCGGTTTCCCTGTTCTTGGAGCGAAGCTCGTGGATGGAATGCTGTGCTGTTGAGAGTTGGTGTCGCAACTCTACCACCTCCGACTTGCGTGCCGAGTCGCTCGCCGAGGACTTGGGTGTGCCGATCAATCGTGACACCTCGGACTCGTGTACCTGGCGCTCGAGGTCTGCGATCTGTCGCTTGAGGCCCTTGACGACATCTCGGTTGGCCGTTTCCCGTTGCATAAAGTCGAGCTCCTTCTGGCGTGCGGCAGTGAGATCCTTGCGGACCAGCGACAGCTCACTGCTGCCCTCCATATTTCCTGGAATCTGGCGTGTTGTAAGTTGGTTCTCCATGTCCTCCACTCTTCGTTCAAGTTCTCGGATGGTACGTCGAGCAGAGCTCAGCTCATGAGACTCTGTTGACGACGACTGCCGCAGCTTGGTCTGGAGCTGAAGAACCTCCTGGCCTAGGCGTTCCTCTTCCTCGGCGGCCTTTTCAATCTCCTCCTCGAGAGTCTTTTCGATGGCCTCACGCTGATCCATCAGGATCTGGTTTTCATCCTTTAGGCGGCGGACCTCGTTATCCAGCTTGAGTTTAGCAGTGCGTAGGTCGAGGCGTTCCTGGTCAACACGGATGGTTTCATTGTCAAAGAGTTTAACCCTGCGTAGTTCTGCGTCAAGCTCGTCTCGCTCAGCCTTGGCTTCAGCGAGCTGAGATGAAACCGAGTGGAGTTCCAAGTTGGTTTTGGCGAGTTGATCCTGGAGTGACTGTTTTTCCCTTGTGACCTTCTCCAGCTGAGCGTTCGTGTCGGAAAGTTGCCACTTGAGCCGTGTCACAGATTCTGTGTTTTGCTGGGCATTCTGTTCCGATGCAGCATTGGCAGCCTGTGCTGAGTCGGCTTTTTCTCGAAGCGTTTTCAGCTGCTCCCGGAGGCTGTCGCATTCACGCTTAGATGCCTCGAGTTGTCGGCGCTCGGCCTCAAGCTCTCGTCGTCCAGCATCCAGGTCCCGGCGGCCGGCTCCTTGCTCCTTGTCCAGAGAAGTTTGCAGCACGTCGATGTCATCTTCCAACACCGCAACCTTGTTAAGTTGCGTTTGGTAATCAATCTGTGTCTGTCGTAGCTCATCACGCACCGTTGACAACTCATTTCGTAGGCTTGTTAGCAAGTTTTGTCGGGTCTCAAGGGCATCCTGGAGATCTTCTATCTGTCGTGTCAAAACACCCTCTTCGCTCTTATGTCGCTCCGCCTCGCTTTGGATAGCAGCCTGTAGTCTCGATTCTTTGTCAGAAAGAGTTCCTTCGGTCTCTCGCAGTCGATCAATGGTTCGCTGTAGGCCAGCTGCCTTTTCTTCGGCACGATTTCGTTCCGACTCGAGATTTTGTTTTTCAGTCTCCCATTTCTCGCTGTCGTTGTCGTACAGATTATCCTTCTCTCGGATTTCCGCCTGCAAATCAGATATTTCATCGTTGAGCCTGTCAAGTTCGCCCTGGTATTGATTGCGAAGATCCTTTTCAATCTCCAGGGCATGATCTCGTTCATCGGCAAGATTCTGTTCCAGATCTTCAATTTCCTTCTCTAACTTCGCCACGTCTCTCTGAAGAGACGCTGATTCACTAGCCAAAGCATCATGCCTCGACTGAAGTAGATTCTTCTCATCCGAGCCACTGAGTAGGCCAGCTTCCAACTCGTCGACTCTTGACTGAATAGATCGCCGCTCACGGTCAAAGTCATCTTGATTTCGCTGTAGATCCTTGACAGCAAATTGAAGCGCCTCGTTTTCCCGATTGACTTCAGAGAGTTCCTTTTCCAGAGCTGCGTATTCCTGGCCAGACTTATCCAGCTCCTCTTGTAGCCGAGTAACTTTCTCTTCAATCTGACGGGAAAGCCCCTTGGTAACGACAGATTTGTTGGCCATTTCCTCTTGCAGTTCCTCTAGGTCGTTCTCTGCCCTATCCTTCTGGGCCATGGCATCATCCATCTTAGTTTCTGCATCCTCCATTTTTACCTTCATCTCTTCGATCTGTTCTTCCAAACGACGAATATTATGTTCGAGGTCTTGAATGGTGTCTTTGGCTTCTTCCAGCTCCTCGCTGTGCTGCGCTTTCTCTTCAAGCTCAATCATTTTCCGCCGTGAATCCTTAGCCTTGTCCTCGAACTCTTCAAATTTATCTTTGAGATCCTCCAGCTCCTCCTCACGTTCAGTAATGATTCGATCCTTTTCCCGAAGGTCTGCCTCGAGATCTCCTATGTCGTCCCTAAGTTTCTCGACCTGGTCGCTTTCTTTCTGATCCTGTTCGAGCTGGCGCTGAAGATCTTCGATATCCCCTTCTCGGTCTTCCAGTTGTCTTTGCAGTTTCTCGATTTCCGCGCGCTGGCTCTCGCTGGCGTATTTTCGCTTCGCCCGGTCCTGGAGCTCCAACATTTGCTGACGATAACTCTCAAGATCCTTCTCAGCTGTTGTTAAGTGTTTCTTGTACCGATGAAGTTCTCTTTGCATTGTGACCTTGTCCACTTTGAGTTCGGTGTTCTCTTTGAGTGCGGCTTCACTAAAACCAGGCCCAGCCTTCCGGAGCGCTTCCTCTAGAAAGTGAATCTTCAGCTTCAGGCCGAAATTCTCCTTTTCTATCCTATCAATGACGTTCTCTTGTTCTCGTAGCGAAAGTTGGTTTCCATCTTGAAGAGGGCCCTTGTCTCCGCCCCTTCGCGGCGGGATCGCGATTGGTGTTGAAGCAGCGCTACTAGTGTCGACTTGTGGCAGCGTATTTTCTAGATATGATTGTTGGCGCGACCCAGTATACATGGACGTGTCCATGCGCGGGAGTGAGGTCACGTCGCCCTCATCAATCTTGTCCAATGTCGGCGTGTTCGGTGCTGCATTGCCATTCTCTTTTCCAAAGCGCCTCGCACTATTCCGCGTAGCAGACTTCAAGAGAGGCGTGAACTCGGCGCCGCCAATGCTGGGGGGGAGATTTCGGCGGTCGGCGAGCGGTCCTCTTTGACGCGGGGTGCGCAGGTTGATGCCGTTAGAACGGCCGCCATTGCGAAGCTGCTGGATCAGGTCGCCTTCTTTGGCGGGGGATTGGAACGATGCTTCCTGTGAGATGTCGGCAAAGTCAGGCTGGCGGCTGAGGTAGGTGGCATCCCCAATGTTTGTCCGCGGGGTGTCGAGCGCGCCGCCAAAATCTGGCTGAACCATGTTGGCGGTCGCCGGTAGAATGGGCGTGTAACTCTAGAATCGGCGAATGTCAGGCTGGCGCAGCATGATTTAGCGATAGAAGATGAGCGTGCGTTGAGAAACGGGCGCTGGTTGGGGTGTTGTGTCGCGCGTCGAGGGCTTTCAAAAACGGGAATGGGGGGGGGGTTTGTTGTAAGTCAAGGTCAATACACGATAAGGCGAGGTACATATTGAATTGACGGTTTGACCGCGTGCGGCCCCATCAAATGGAACAAGGCGCGTTTTGTTTACTTGGGTTCCTCTTTAGGAATAGTCGTGCCACATTCTAGCCAATTACAACTATTCCGTTGCGTCCAATAAGGTTGGCGAAGAGCAGCTGAGTCAGCAAAACATCCGTTCTTGCGTCACCCCACCCATAGCTTTGACTAACAATAATCAATCACATCCAGAGGCGGACGCACAAGTTTTATGAAGCGTTCCTCGAGACATGATGAGAAGGCAAGGCCAGGCATGGCAATAATACTTTCATTTGGTTGACTGACAGCTGGATTTTGTCGCTTCCACCTTCTCCAGCCCTTGCTTCCCTCCCCGGAACGAGTTTGCTTGTTCTATACGAGAAAGTTCGCTCTCTGCATAACGCTGACCGCCCAAAATCGTCCGAACTCGCAGCCCCGCCATGTCGATGGATCAGATCCCGGACGACATAATCCAACAGGTGCTTTACTATGTCTCCCCCGAAGACAACCTGTCTAATTTCCAACTACTATCTCATCGTCTGAAGCGTCTCGCCGACGATCCCGTGCTCTGGAAATACTACTGTCGGTTTGCTTTCAAATACTGGAGCTCCGAGCATGGATTCCAACGTAAATTGAACGAGAGAGCTTCAGACGTCGGTTGGAAGGGTCTATATGTCCTGCGAAAGCGCCGGAATTCCCAGGCGTCCCGACTCTTGGACGGGGTTTTGGCATCCAAAGTAGGTCGTTTGAAAAAAATTGAACAAATCTGCCAAATGGAATACGATGTCAAAGAATTTCTTCTCGAGCAGTGTCACGCTGATGACTCGTATGAGGACGTCTTAGCTCGACGGTAACAACATCTATATACCACACTCGATTCCATAGCTAATAGAGCCCTCTTTAGATATTATGCCAATTCAATTCTTGACTCTGTTCATCGAAGCATCGCCATCGAAACTTGGCACCAGATCTTACGCGGCCCTCCCCGAAGCCGTGGCCTTGAGCGTGCGCTTGGCGCCTTTGATTTATTTGTGCTCCATGATGAACCCGGTGATTTGGATGATGCATGTTAATTCCTCGAAGTTCTACCAGTCAGTACTAACATGCTTGCGTTAGATAGCGACTATGCTCAATGAAATCGCCAATGATTTCCGGGACCATTATCCAGATGTGGACGCCATGACAACTCGCCGAAAAGCACTTTCGCTCAATCAATGGCTTCGCGCCAACGGTTTGACCGGCTTGCGAGAGCAGGATCGAAACTACCGGAATCTGCGCAACTGCTATATCGGACAGGCACTTCGTCACGAGGACCATGAGTCAATCCCAATCATTTCCAGTGGCATCTTCTGCTCTGTTGCAGAAAGATTGGGATTGAAGGCAGAGTGTTGCTCTTTTCCCACCCATGTCCACGTTGTCGTCTCGCCTCAAGAAGGCATGACGTTGGATAACGATCCTGTTTGGAGACATCACGAGTACCAGCCAAGGATGTATTTGGATCCATATGGTTCTGATTATGAAGTTCCTGTTGAGGATTTGCAGGCCATGCTGATTCAGTTTGGCTGGCAAGCTAATACTGATCTTTTCATGGCCCCAGTACCACCGAATTCTATGGCGATGAGGACTGCGCGAAACATTAGAGCCACGGCTTCTAGGGTCTACGAACTACGAGATAGCGATGCTGCGCAACTCACTCGACTCATTAGCGGCAATGGCCCTGTGAACATGGAAACCGCTGTTTACTCCGCCTTGTGGGCAGCCCTCATAATGACTCCTGTTGATGTATTCGCATGGGACGAGAACTTGGAACCCTTCTTGCGTCAATTTGCCAAGGGATGGCTTGAAGATGCATGGTTAGTCGAGAAATATATCATGCCACTGTACGACCAATTCATGCCCATTCGAGACGGGCTGCCTCGTAATGGTCCTCAAGGTTGGGATGACCCTCGGGAAATATTGGGGCTAGTTCGAGAAATGGACAATTTATTCCCTCCTGTCTTTCGAAGACCCAGCGATGGACCACAACCAGCGAGGTTCAAAATTGGCCAGGTATTTCAGCATCGACGTTATGGATGGATCGGTGTCATCAACGGCTGGACCGACCAAGGGACGCGTCGTCTACCAATGCCTCATACCGTGGCCATAGGCGAGACTCTTGAGGACAACAGTGATACCGAATTGCCCAAACCAATGCGACCACGAAACCAGGCATTTTACACTTGTTTGTCCGTGATTCCAACCTACCCTAGAAAATTTACCCACTAACCAATGTACTTAGGAGGCGCACAACGGGAACAGAGCGGCACGTAGTTGCCGAGGACAACATTGTACTCGTTGAGGATGCCGAGGAGGTCCCGAGGGACATGTTTGCGTTGGCCGGGAAGTTCTTCAAGAGATTCGACAGAGAAACGTGCAGCTTTGTATCGAACCTCAAAGAACAATACCCAGATGATTAGTCTACAGGATGACTGCGCTTGCTCTTGCATTTAATTTTTATTTATTCGCGTTATGAGACGTGCATGTAAAATTCTACAATCATGAGATGATGCTTCAGGCAAATGGTACATGGGAGGAGTCTGAAAAGGATTGATATGGTTTCAAAACTGGAATAGCGTCGGACAGTTCATGAGTATGAGGTTTAAGGGAAATTGGCATGATGGCTTTAGGGTATGTGAGATTTTACAAGTCTGATAATTTGTTGGGCCGAGGTTGTCAATAAATCAGGATTACACATATGTCTATTGGGATTTTTATTTGAAATGTCATTCCGTCGATGCTGTGGATATATCAATCACTCCATGTATGAGAATTGGGGGGTTAATGAGGTATGTTGATGTGAGCGTAAGGCATGATTTAGGGGGGAAACGAAGAAAAGAACCGATGGAAAATACGATCCTTGCATTACGCCGATTGTGAACTATATATGAGGTGAGATCGGCTTCTTTCCACAGGCGTGTCTTGGGTTGAGCACAGCTGCAGGAACCCTCTCATCACTATGGATCTATTTTGCTGCCTTTATGATATCTTCCAACACCCCCTTTTCAGCAAGTTTGGCGACCCACTTGTGCAAAGCTGGTCCGTAGTCCTTTTTACGGCCCTTGACCCGTTGTTCATCGTCTGCCATAGCCATCCTTTCAGCGCGGTATTCGCCTATGGCAGCTTTGACTTCGATGCTTAATTCTTGATGCAAGTTATATGCGTCACTAGTATTTAAAGGTAGATGGGAGATCTTCTCCAAGATGGTCCCCGGAACCTCTGCATTTTCGATATCTGACTCAGTCAAATCGAACTCGGCAAGTTGTGAGACACTGTCACTGTCGAGGGGCTTCGATTCGACGGCAATGAGTTCACCAAAGGTGGGGCACTCCTTCATATGGATATGTAAGCGATGGAGAGAGGCCGTAGCTTGGGCGATGGTCTGCGAATGGGAGGCAAAAGGGCTTTGACATAGTGCAAGAAGGTTGAAGGATAACTGGCTCTCCTCATATTGCATCATGCGAGCTTCAATTTGCGGCCGTGCAATGCTTGTCCAGTCATCGGAGGGTACGGCATCTAGAAATCTATCAGCAGCTGGTTTTACTCATATATCAAAATCTCGCTTACGGAGTCGGTGCGGTTTGCTTTTTAAGCCATCCAGTTCCCAGACATACCCTCCAGCTGGGACATATGCGATAAAATGAAACCCATACTCGGGCTTTACCTTCTTTTTCCGAGCCGCACCCTTCTTGCCCTTTTTTGGTGTAGCTCGTTTCTTTGCCTTTTGTGATCTTGCTTCTGACGCCTCATTTTCGAGGAACAAATCGGCGTTGAGATAATCCATGCGGCGAGTAAAGGAATTATGTATAGAACGGATAAAAGTATCCTGGCTGAGTCGATGACCTCGAAGAGGGGTGCTGAGAGTTTGGGTTGATTCTCTGAACTGGCGAAGATTATCTCCTATGTCTAACCCGTCGACATTCATGATTATATTGAGCATGGCTACAGTTGCGCACGCATTGTCTGTTGTCTGAAAAACTATCAGTAAAGGCACACTGCCTTCACGATGGAATGGGCTGGGAGGATACCTGGTTCGCAAACCAGACACTGCCCGTGTCTTCATCCTGTTCTATATCATCGTGGCCGGGAACGTATTGAAAGAGAAATATTAGGCCGAATACCGGCTTTCTAGGGAGTGTGAGCGTTGGTCACGTAAATCGAAGAAAGCCCTACGGTAGCATAGCGAGAGAATTCTGGTCCATGGTAAAGATTTCTTGGGCTTTGACATTTTTAACTCCTAGGTCGCGCAGAATGATATTGAAGAAGGCCTGAGATTTTGTTAGGGAACACTAGGAAAGAGACAAGTTGCTGGCGAGATTCTTACGGGTTCTGATTCTAGTTCTACCCAGCCTTCCCATTCTTGGATATCCTCGGAGGTGAGAGGCATGAGCGCCTCATCAAGCATTTTTTCGGGAAGCTTGGTGGCGACGTTTGTTGCCTCGCTCGCTTTGCGTTTAGGATTTCGCCTCGGCTCAGCCATAGTGACGAATGCAGTTGTAGCGCTTTGAGATTGGACTTTAGGGCGGCTCGGTATACGGGCTGACCGACGTAGGGAGGACTCTTTAGCTGGCTGCGGCTGCATGTTAGCTTTGAAATCGGAGACCATAACCAAGCTCATCACATTCGATGTAACGGCCGTGGATGACGAGGCGTGGGAAGAACGTGATAAGAGGATAGATGAGCGCTGTGAGACAAAGTGGGAGGAGTGGGCATTTTGGGTTGTTGGGAAAAGGAGAACAAAGAATTTTGGCCTGGAAAAAAAGGATGCCCATAAAAAAGGGCCCCGAGCTATTCTGTAAATATGTTGTCAAGTTGACCCCCTAGGCATTTATCTGTGGTAGACGCTGACCTGTCTCGAGATGCAACATTGACATATATAAACACACACAACACACACACCAAAAGAAAAAAAAGCCAAAAACAAATAGCAGACACAAAACTACTAACCAGATAGATTGATTAGCTACATAAGAGTCAAAATAGGCATATATTTAATAGCCAACTGTCTAGGCATCGCATAGGATGGAACTTTAGGCTTAGGCGTTGTGTTTTGGACGTGGCATACGCGGTACGGTACTGGGAGAACATCTGGGAGCCACCACATCTAGCTTGGAGAGATGGCCTGTGATCAAATTTTGGACATGAAGCTAGGGAGAATAGTGAATGTCGGGCAAAAACCACGGACAGGGGAAGTTGGCGTCTTGCGGATGCTGGACATCTGGATGTGAGATGATGATAGCTCATGGATGTGCCGGTGCACGGAGCCAAACTCATGAAGCGAGTCAAGCCCAACAGAGACTGTGCAATTCTTCATCTTTTTGACCAATCATGCACGCCCCTGGCGCGACGACTGGCGCACGACCAAGTTCTGCGACCAATCATATCCACTCAAAACCCTCATTGGGGCCCTGGAGCTGGGGTAGCTTTAGCGGTGGAACAGGCGTAGCAGCCTGTTTGCTCGGGCATGTGCCTGGCCAGTCGCGTTCTGACGTGACGCATTGCTTTGCTCAAAGGAATTTCCGTCTCCATTCATTTCACGGTGCAAAAACCACCATCACCAAAACACAACACAACCCAACCCGCGACAGCGACGAGTCGCCGCCCGCCAACACTTGATCTCTCGGCTGGCCGCTTCTGCATCCCTACGCTCTATTCCTCCTAATTACATAAACTTCCACGGAATGCGAATGCAATGAGCTCGACTCCCCGCATGCGGTCTGGGTATCCAGCAACCCCAGCTACCGCTGCTCGAAGATACAATCAGCAAGAGACTCCTTCCTCTGTCGGCTCGAATTCCTCTGTCAGGAGCTCGACAAACAAGTCACCAAAACTGCCTCAGGCTCCCGAGAATGTCCCAGCGCAGCCCCCCGCGAGCCAGCCCGTCATCCCATTGACCCTCCTCGATGCTCCCCAACAGCGTCTGTACGCCTTCGGTGTCTACATCTTACTCTGGGCATGGAAGTTGTATGACTGGCTTCAAGTCATTGAAGATGGAGAGACGTCGTGGTGGCTGTTTTTAAAGTGGATCTTTATTGACTTTGCTTTCCTCTTTGGCATCCCCGAAATGAGAATACCATGGCTTGAGCTGTCACAGCCCCTCGTCACCACCGTTTACGCTTTTCACGTTGTCATCAACTACATGTTAATGTTCAATATTCCCGTACGTATCAGCTAATACTCTATACTTTTGACAACGCTAACCTTCTGCCAGATCCCGCTTCAAGCATGGCTTCTCGGTTTTGTCAAGGTTCTCTACGATCGCGAGATTTCCATTTCCGAACATAACGTCAAAGTCTCCAACATTCTCAACAACCACTCCCTCATCATGGGAAAACAAATTATTAATATACTTCCCGAGGGTTCTGCGGTTCTTAACCCTGAGCACCATTCTTTCTGCCTGACTGGTAAAAGCAAGACTGGTGTCTCTCTACCTATCTATTTCAACGCCAGCGTCCCTGCTCAGATTGAACTTATCCGTATCGACCTTGAGACTAATAACGAGGAGACGATCAAAATTCCGCAGCGGGATGTAAACAAGGTTGCTAAGCAGATTCGAGACCACGCTTCTGATCAAAGTACGTCGGGCTTTCAGTGGGAGTACTCGGTTAAGAAACCGGGTGTTTACCGCCTTGGAAAGGTTTTGGATGAGTATAAGCTGGAGGTTCAGCGAAGGACCAAGGATACTTACGTTGTTTCTTGTCCCGAGGCGAGAATCAAGGCGACTACCGACACTCAACGATGCCGTCATGATCTTTCAGATCTGTCTCTGGAGGTTGTAGGAACACCTCCTTTGAAGATTGTCTACAGTCGTACTATCAATGGCAAGGACCACAGCTTCCACTTTCAGAGCCTCCAACCCGATGGATTCTCTTCGCCTCTCTTAGGTGCGGCCTCAACACTCCTCATGGAGAACGAGAATGACATCTCCTGGGTGCGGCCTGCCAAGGTCACCGTGGGTCTGAATGAGTCGATGACCGCTTCTGGTGTATGGCAGTACTCTGTCGATGAGGTTCATGATGCATTTGGAAATATTGTCAAGTATACTGCGCCCGAGGACGAGCCTGACAAGCCTAAACCCAAGGGTTTGTCCCACACCTTCGCTGTCAAGGAGCGACCCAAGCTTCGTATGGACGGCTGTGATCTCAGAAACCCCCTGAAAGTGGCCAAAGGCCGTTCTGCAAAGCTCCCTGTCGGGTTTTCTATGGAGGGCCCCATCGATGATACCTCACATGAAATTACCTGGGAATTCTCACCCCTTGATTCCCTGACAAACAGCGGAGATCATGGTGATGAGATCTCAGTTGGAGGCTTTTCTGCTAAGAACTCTCGCGATAAGCCATTGGTGTCTGCTCCCGGTCTCTATACGTTGAAGACCGTCTCTAGCGGCTCTTGCCAAGGTGAGGTCAATGAGCCTTCTTCCTGCCTTCTTTTGAACCCCCTTGAGCCTCATGTCTCAGTCCGGTCCGAAGAAATTCCCGATAAATGCGCCGGTAATTCTATTGGTCTCCGTGTTGACCTGGATCTTGTTGGAACACCTCCTTTCATTGTTGGATACGACGTCGTCTCGGATGACCATGTTGAGAAGCTAGAGCATCGTGTAAATGGCCTCCGATCTCAGCTAGACCTTGTGCCCAAGGTTGCGGGTCGCTATAAATACGTTTTCAAGTACATTGACGATGCTATTTATACCGGACATCCTCTCACAGGCGAAGACAAGGTCTTGGAACAAGTTGTAAAACCTGCCGCATCGGCTTCCATCGCATCTTCATCTAAGATCATCAATGCCTGTCTGGACTCTGACGTGAAGCTGGACGTTATTCTCTATGGTGACGCCCCATTTAACCTTGAGTGGGAGGTCGTTCACGACGGAAAACGCAAGTCTGAGCAGGTCAAGGGTGTTGAGGAGAACCGTTTCCAAATCAAGACAGGCCCCTTGACCAAAGGAGGAGAGTATATCCTTGCATTGAAGAGCATCCAAGATAAGCGTGGATGCCGCGCATTCTTGGAAGATGAGGTCAAGATTGCAGTGCGCCGCCAGCAACCTCGTGCCGCCTTCGGCCTTGTTGATCACAAACATAGCGCTATGCAAGTTGAGAATACACAGGTTCGCCTACCTCTTCGCCTTCAAGGCGAGGCTCCTTGGACAATTTCATACAAGAATGCCGATGGCAATGGCGAAGTCTTGACAAAGACCGCAAACAGCGCCAACGACTACATCTTGGTCAAGTCCCGTGGCAATTGGGAGATTGTCGATGTGAAAGACAAAGCATGCCCTGGCATCATTGACCCGGCTGCATCCAAGTTTCAAGTGGATTGGTTCCCCCGCCCTGAAATTACTCTTGTTGGAACGGATAGCATCTCTTCTGACAAGGGCAAGTATATCAAGGATGACGTCTGTGAAGGAGACATCGATGGCTTTGAGGTGACTCTGAAAGGTAAATTTTGGGACTCCTGCATCATCCTGTTTTATGCTAATAAAATCTAGGCTCTCCTCCTTATCACGTCGATTATGAAGTCAACCACAAACCTTTCCACGGCGCTAGCTCACTCAGCCGGAAGAACTTTGATGCTGCTCTATCCAAGGCAGCTATCGCCATGGACACTTCTAAGGCTGGTGAATATACTTACAAGTTTTCCGGTCTCGCTGATAACCTCTACGATACGGATAAGAATTTGAACCCTCTCACCATCTACCAGCGCGTCAACGCCAAGCCCTCAGCCGCCTTTTCTAAGCCTGGACAGTCATTCAAGTACTGCATGGAGGAGCAGGAGCTTGAAGACAAGATTCCAATTACTCTCACGGGCGTTGCACCCTTCTATGTCGAGGTCGAGATTAAACACCAAGCTGGTGCCCCTATCGAGACTTACAGAATTCCTTCCATCGAATCCAAGACATACGGCATGAAGATTCCCCGACAACATCTCCGCCTTGGCAGTCAACAAGTTCGCATCCGTACTGTTCGTGATGCCCGCGGCTGCCAGCAAAAGTACGAGATAGGTGGCCCATCAATCCAGATCCAGCTCTACGATGCTCCATCTATCTACCCCTTGGAATCTCGCCAAGACTTCTGCGTAGGTGAACGTATTGCGTATACGTTGTCTGGCACACCTCCTTTTGACATCACCTACGACTTCAATGGCAAATGGAACGCTAAATCGCAGACAACCAACTTCCGTCGTATTGCGGAGAAGCCTGGCGACTTCATCATCACTAGCGTCTCTGACAAAGCCTCTGAGTGCCGCGCAGCTGTCAATATTCCCAAAACGATCCACCCCTTGCCCAGTGTGCAAATCAGCCGCGGCAAACAGGAGCGCGTTGATATCCACGAAGGAAATGAAGTACCTATCCTTTTTGAGTTCTGGGGCACGCCACCCTTTGAATTTACCTACACCCGTAGCACAAACGAAAGGAAGGGACAGAAGAGCGTGATTCTTGAGACCCGACACGATATTTCGCATGAGCACAGCAAGGTTATCAAGGCCAGTCAGGAGGGTACTTATGAGGTTGTTGCTATCAAGGACAAGTACTGCTCCTTTTCGACGCAACAAGTAGAGAAGCGGGACGGTCGATGAATGGGTAGATGAACAAAGACATGATTAATAGAAGGGGGAAAAGGATATTTTTGGTTCAACAAGGAACCGGTTTAACTCTGGATTGTACGAGTGACTAGAAATGAGAAAGGGCGAGTTGTATATATGCATTTATACCATGGCATGGCGTTTAGTAGGGACAGACCAGGTTGAATAAGTGAAGAAGGAATACGTGTTTTTTTTCATATGACATAACTTAATTTGAACGAGTATAATCATGGGCCTCTGCTATTCAATGCATGACTAATGAATGCGAATCATTATATGTCACTGTGAACCGTGTTAGCCTGGCATAAGCACTCGTATTAACTGCAGTGTTTATTTAGATGCATCACGCCAGTATATGCCATTGTAGGGCTGGCACCTTATCCAATTAAACCGATATTTCGAAAACTCCTTTTTATGCCTCAAGACACACCTTTATATTTACTTTTTGAATTCCCCAAGTTACATCCCAATGGATAACCTAATCCGTCTCTTCAATCTTCTTGATCACATCTCCACCGATTCTCGCAATCTCCAACAAGATTGCCTGCCGATTCACCTCGACCACATCTCCATCCTCGCCGTCCACCCTGCGAAAGTTGTATGGCAGCCCAGTACGGAACTTTTGCTGCTGCTGGAGCTTGGGATTCCAAATTGCGCCGACAACATAATCGTCATCTTCATCGTTGCTGCCGTAGAAAAAGATGAGCGAGTCTTCGTAGATACGCTGAAGCTCGTGTATGAACACATCAACCGGGTGTGCGCGAATAGGCAGGGGTGCGCGGCCGGTGCGATCATCAAGGTTCTTGAAGTGGGAGATGCGGCGGGCAGCGGCGTCAGTAGCAGCGTCGCGGAGGATGTTGCGAACAGCCTTGGGGGAGAGGTGGAAGAGGACATCGTAGTCAGCAAGGGAGGTTTCAAAGAGGATGGAGGCATCGAGGTCGTGTTCATTGTCCTTGAGGATCTTGCAGGCAGCTTTGGCAAGGCGAGTCATGCGAGAGGCAATGAGCTTGGAGGGACCAGAGCGAGTATACGCGAGTCCAGACGGGTCACTAGACGTGGCAACAACCATGACGGTGTGGTTCATGTTGGGGTCACGCTTGCGCCACATGTCGAGCTCCCTGCGGATGGCGGCGCGATCATCGCTATCCAAAGACTCCGCCGAATCAATGATGAGCGGCTCATCGCGCCAATCCCAGCGAGATAGAAATGACAGCGTACGCAAGAAGCCGGTAGCGGCGCTGGATGGTGTCTTCCAGGGATATGGTTGGAGGAAGGAGTGGAGAACGAAAAGCTCAATGAGTTCCTCGCTGATGTGGCCTGATAGCTTATGGCTATTGAACCAATGCTTGACGAGACGGATAGTTTGCGACAGCGGGTGTAGCCTTGTGCAGAAAGTGGCAATAGTTTGCGTATGAAGAGGCAACGTGGTGAATAGCCAATTGAACTTGGCGAGAGCAGCTTCTGATTCATCACGTACATGGTGATCTAGCGTCTTGTTCTTGACTTGTCTCTCCAGGAGCGTCTCTTCCAAGTCGCAATGGATCCTAAGGCGGAACGCAGCACCATTGTCGTAGACGATGTCAAGATAGGCCAAGTTCTCAATGCCAATTTCTCTGTTTTCTCTGCCAATGTACGTGGTAATATTATCCTTCGCGGCCGATAGGCGCTTGTCAAAGTCGAGCAGAAATTCAACTTTGGCTTCCTGAATGGCTACGAGGTTTTCAGGCCATTTGCTAGAAGCTTCGAAGTAAAGGTTTACATCGATAGGCTCGATGGTGCCCTTATGGAAGCCCATAATTGGGGGATCAATAGTGGCATATCGGGCACCTGCTGAAATGGGCGATAGTTGTCTAATTTGCAACGGCAATTCTTCCAAACTTCGAATATCATGCTCGAGGGTCTGGAAGCTACGTCGTGCTGCATCGAATGCCTCCTTGTCCAAGTGTGAGAATTTGATAACCGAAAACAAGCCAGAACCAAAAGCCGTCAGTTCCTCCTTGACAATCTTGAGGTGACGCTTTAATACGTGTGCGGCAATTTCCTGACAGATTTCAAATGGCATCTTACTGGACCACTCGATACATTCAAGAATGCTACCATCCTTGAATCGACGAAGTTCAGCTTTCTCACCCCAAAACTGACGGAACCTAGCGGCATCCTTTTGCTCTTCTGCTGGTGGGCCATGTTCCATTTGACGAGACATATGCATGGAATCAAAGATCACTCCGAAAGTAACCTTGCTGGGTTCGCTTTGGTGCGACGAGCTCAAAGCCCACTCTGTTCTTGAAGGTGGCTTGAAGTGGATGAGTTGAGCACGATCTCCGTATGCCTTCTTGAGAATCCTATGGGCTTCCAGACTAAAATTCCACGCCGATCCTCGACAATCAGGGGATAGTAATGTATTGGCGATGTCGGGACTTTTAATCTCAAAGATGGCATCAAAAATTTGCAGAGGCGCCTCAACCTTGGTGATAAATGTCGGCACAAATTTGTCGACAGATTCGTCGGCAAGGAGATCAGTTGTTGATTTAGCGTGTATTTGTAATAGACTCGCCGACCAAGGGCTCATCTTGGACAAAATGTTCAACTCATGGATAGGATCGAACATAACAGGACCAGGCTCGCGGATGGTATCGGTACTAGTCTTTGAGGAGCCAAAGACAAAAGGTTTCTTATTAAGATCAGTGGTAGAGAGGAATTGGACGGCGGCCTTGAACAGCTCAGTGCTGCTCAGAGAGGTTGACAATGCGGCCTGGCCATTGCGACCACCCATCTGGAGGAGCAGGGCGACCATGGTGGCCCATTCGAAATGGCCGAAACCACCCCGAGAGATGGCGCTACCAAAACCTCTTTGCTGCAGCCAGATCTTTCCGAGCATACAAGCCTCAGTAAAGGCTGGGCATTCGTTTTTGGCGTGCGTGAGGACCCGCAGATAGGAAATGAATGTCTCCTCGGCCTTGAGCGTCGAGTTATAGAAGGGCGTACCAGATTGAATTGACTTCTTGCCGTCGGCGTCTCCGCCTCTGGTGTTATTAACGGAAGGAAGTAGTTTGTTCTTGGGGAAGAGTCCTTCGGGGGCGCATGGAATGAGACGAATTATGATCGAAGATTTCGGTGCCCGCTTCTTGTTGCCCTTTTCTTTTTTTGGAGTCTTCTCTTCATCCTCGTTGTCGGGTACAGGACGGAGTGCAAGAACCGGGAGCAGAGGATTCTCGTTCAAATGCTCGAAGCTAAAAGCCATTGAGGAGCCAAGCTCGTTCTTGAGATGCGCAGCAATATACGCAATATAATATGCCCTTCGATAAAAGTATCGCATACTAGTAAAATCTTTGTCCTGGAACAGCGACTTGGGCATCTGGAGGACCATATCGATGCCAAGCTGACCCTGTGTTTTGATCATCGTCCTAGAGACATAGCTGCCAACAACATTGTACTGAGCGGGCTTCGTAAAAGAGAGTTTGTATGGCGCATCATTGCTAGGTTTCGGGTCGGGGTAAGGGATCACAATGCGGTGTTTCTTCTCAAACTTGGTTGTGGCCTCGGTGATCTGTGATGTTGTATTAGCTGGTAAACTTTGTCCAGTACACATCAGCATAGACTCACAGGAACAGGTTCATGCGGTTTGGCAGACTCGATGCTCTCCCTGATTCTGTGAAGATAGCCATCGATATCCTTCAATGCCTTGCTGTAGTCGAGCTTGGCTTCCTTGAGCAATTCATCGGTTTGTAGGACAAAGGCGCTGGCAGTCGAGACACGCGCCGAGCTGCGTGCCTCAAAGTCGATGAGGGCATCATGCTTGAGGCTAGGCCCTGAGTGGCCAAGCTTACGGCGTTTCGAGCCCGACTCCATTGTGGGCAGGATTTCGGAGGCGCGATGGCTGTTCTCGTGGTGGTTGGACTCTTGGTAATGTAAATGCCATCGTCGAATCCTCAGTTTACTAATTTTTTTTCCTAGAGCGCCTGCAGATAATGCGGGGCGATAAGAGTGCCGGCTTATCGGGGAGGTACGTACCACCCCCGTTTTGGGAACTCGACTTTTTGAGGAGCTACAGAATCGTTGACATCACAAGTAAAACCTCAATTAATTATCCCTGTACGTTCAAAGATATTTAATCCCCGGAAATCTGGGGCATTGAGATGCCTTGCAGCATCTAGGCCAAGATTAGGAGGGGCCTGAGACTGTATTCTTTACCTCATCTGGCTGGCTGCGCACCCTTACCTACGTAACTTTGGCAACTTGTCGTCCTTGCAGAACGGCCTGATCCACTGAACGTTGCCCTTTGGCGGCTGGGCGAATGAGCTTTGCTCAAAATCTAAGACACTCTCAACCTCTGATCACGAGAATAGTCTGGTTTCCCGGGTTACTCGATCTGCATCTATGGGATCCAGAAAGACAGTAATGAGATGATCATCACCATGCAGATATGCCGGTGTCAGTGTTGAACCGTCACACCAACGATGCATTAGTGACTAGCCCGTGATGAAATCCGGCCGAGCTGCCAGCGATACACACATGAATAAGAAACTGGGTGAGAAACGCAAAGAGAAGAAAATCTGCGACATCAATGCGCTTTCGAGCCAAATGCCTGCCCTGCCCCCCTTTACACCTGCCTAGGATTGACGAACTGGGGAGCAAGCCCTCACAATGTCTCGTCTCGCCCAACTCCTTGCTTTATCCCACCGTCCAAAGTCGGCGGTGATACGCAGATAGTTAGGCCTTGCTCCTACAGATTTGTCTCTCCGAATTGACGCTTGTAGACTGGCGAAATTTGATGCTTTTTCGGAATATAAGTAGAAGGGGGCAGCCCATATGGCCACTCTGTTGTTCAGGCGTTCTCATACCCAGTCCTTCTCTTTCGTCTCCATCATCTTATCCGTTATTCTTACCGTCCCTGGCTGGACTGTGTCTTGGACCAAGACGTATCAATATTCATTAACATCTCATAACCACCATCATCAATATGTGGTCCTTTCGGAGCCAGGTAGCAACCGCTGCTCTTCCCTCACCGATGAATATGAGAACACCATCACCACCACCAGCTCCCGGCCTAACACATGGCGCCAGTCCTTCCGACAGTGAATTCGGACAGCCCACCCCCATATCCCTCTCGTCGGGGCTGCTTCAGCCGGAGGTGGCAACGAACGAAACCGAGTTTCATTCATTCCGTCGATCAGCCATAAAAAAAACTGATGTGGTGCCAATTCCGATGGCCTGGTCGAGAGTGGGGAGCCCGCGTGTGGAGGCCGCACCTAGTGTCTTGACCCAGGAAACCATGCCAAAGATGTCCAGCATGGGGACGTCGGATTTCATCATGATCACTTGTTTCGACATTCACAGAGCACAAACCTTCTACTCCAAGTGCTTCGGGTGGACATTTCTCGGCGACGTGAACAAGCCGGATCTGAACGACGAGACCATGAGGCGTTACGGCGCGTCGCCATACGACGTGCAGCCGATGAACTTCTTCACGTCTGACCTTTCGACTGGCAGCCACCGAGTGACTGGTGCACTTCTTCAACGCAGCGACCCACCCAGCAGACAAGTCGAAATTGAAGCGCGAGCACTGCACGGGCATGCGGCGTGCTATCTTCGGGTGCCCGACATCGGCGAGGCGGCCGAAAGGATTGAGGAGAACTTGGGCGTGGTTAAATCCCTCCGGTTCGGTGTGAGAGGGTGCATCATGGACATTGGGGAGTTTATGGATTCGGAGGGCAACTTGTTTGGTCTCATGTCATATCACCCGGAGAACGTTGGCGTGTAATGTTTGATGTTTGTATGGGCTTAAGATGGAATGCTGCAAGGCTTGTGGAGGACAGGATAAAGAAATATCCGAGGCTGGATCGGGAGAAGAAGCAAGCAGCTTCTTCGTAATCACGGGTTGATTGTTTAAACTGGCGCATTGGAGTTGTAGGGGTTTATACTACGAGGCGTTGTGCGTGGTTGACGGTTACCTCTCTGTCTGACACGACGTGGTCGTGATGGTGGGAAAACTGGCAGCCGAAATGAAGATAGTAATAATAGTGCGAGCTAATGACAAGTGCAGTACCAAGGCATGTGAATTCGATCAGCAATTGGCCCATTCCTTGTTCTACCAGAACGACCGCAGGAAAGCCCGGTTGAAGAAGAAATAAACCTTTGCTGAGCAGAGCGGCCGTAAAGTTAAATTCTTATCCCATCTTTACATAACATTTTTTCAACAGTTACCCGTCCGTGGTGAAGGCACGGTACTGCGCCGGTTAACTGCCAGTGACTGGGCCTAAAAGTCCCTGGTTGTGCCTGAGAGCATTGGCAAAAAAAATCTAAAACAGATTAATCACTCGATGTGCAGATTGAGAAGAAGAAAAAAGGAATTGCCTTTTCCCTGCCCTTTTTTTCCTGAATGAGCCACGAAAACGAGCAATCAAGTACAATTGTTTAGAACTCTGAACTTCCAACAACTCCCGAAACGAATAGCCGGAGCTTGGAGCTGTGGAACTGGGCCCCGGAAAACCACTTATCCGCCAAATCCAGAATCGCCGCTAGGCCACGAACGGCCTAAGTGCACCAGGTCACAAGCAAGTTCGAGGGGTCAAACACTACGCAGAGCAGACCCCCGGCGCACCCCCGGACTTGGTCCCCCGCCGCTAACAAGAGCAGCCGCGGGCGACGTCGTTGTGTCGCAGGTCAGGGCCGCGACCTGAGGCTGGGTGTGGGGGAGCAGAACAGTGAGAGAAGGACGAATGGGTGGCATTTGCCAATGAAAAAGCGCAACAGCAGAACATCCCCGCCACTTTCCGCGGTCGGAAGCCGGCTGCCGCCGGGGGAACAATCAAAGGCGCCAGACACCAGAACGGGAGAACCTAGCCTTGACCGATTGGAGGTGCGGCGGGTAATGCACTGGAGTAGTGGGGAAGAGGAGCCATGATGGGGGCGTCTTCACGGGAGAAGGATAAATATACATACAGAATGGACGACGGCCAAGACGACTGCACGCCGGCTAGACGAGACAGGATCGATGGAATAGAGAGCAGAGGGGTAGCATCGCTCAACGCCCAAAGGCACAAACTAAGTAGTTTTCGTGACTGCAATGGGGCAATCCAGCGATTCCATGCCATGATCCATGCATCGGCGTCCTTGTCATGTCTACCGAACGAATGCCGAATGTCTCTTCCGAGGGGGGCGGAATGCGGAATCGCTGCACCCCCCCCCCCCATCCATGTCTACCCGGGCCACCACCGAGC
>NAGG01001269.1:0-37217 GCA_003031705.1 Calonectria naviculata
GGTTGGGGCTTGCTTGGCGCACTAGGCCCCCAAGACCCAGGCCAAGAGGGGATGGTGCCGAGGACAGGGGGGTGGCGTGGCGTGGGAGTTGAGTAAAGAGCGTGGGCATGAAGTGGGCTATCGATAAGCAAAAGAAGCCCAGCCAAAGCACGGGCCCAACCTACTCCACAGCCCAGTTTGGATTCCACTCGGTGAGAATGGGCTTTTGCCAATTGCCAACGTCATCCCGGACCATAACCATGACATGAGCCTGGCCTGCTATTATTACAATGGCCTGGGCTGGGACGGGGTATTCGGAGTGGTGTGGGCTTATGCTGCTTGCTGCTCCCTGCACTGAATAGCGTCGGAAGAGAAGGGAATGTGATAGAATGAAAGAAGAAAAATAGTGTAAGAGATGTGCAAAAGAAAGCACTGGCGCGCCGCATTGGATCCCAATTCGCTGGTCAATGGGTCCTCCAGAATAACCATACCATCCTATCGCATTCTGTCACAATTCGGGGGCTGCGACTGGGTCGCCCTCGCTCTCGCAATTGGACATCCGGCGCAACTCTGCTGAAAAGCAATTGACCTTCAACCCAAGGTAATTTTACGAAAGTACCAGGGCGGCCTCCATCAATTTGCCGAGTCCTCGCTCACCCATGACTCGGAATTGCGCGGAGTTTAGCTGTCTCAGTGCCCCCAATGTCTTGAATCAGGTCCGGGGAAGCCGGCGCGCGCGCAAGACAGACACGCACACGCACGCAAAGACCCGCGGGTTCTCTGCGATTATAGTTGCGAGCGCGAGCGCGAGAGCATGGGACGGGCGCTGGCGCGGGGGGGAGGATGCGCATCCCGTTTGAATGATCACATCAGCCAAGCAAGGAACGCTTCCTGTTGACTTTGCCTTTTTGGGGATGCAATGGGTTCCAAGGAGTGAGAGGCCAGCTGAGCCGAGAAGCCTGCCGAAGCCATGTTCGATGCAGCGCAGTAGTACGTTGTACATAGTTACTGTACACGGCGCAGACGTGGAGGTGGACGTGGTGGACACGGTCTGGACCGCAGCAGCAAGGCCCTCCATCCCCCATCTTCCCGCCATTACACCGCGCATTGCAGCGCAGTCACTGCAACGCAAAATACATTAACTGCAATTTGGACATGACGGCATTGCCTGCCGTTTAACATGCAGGGGTCGTGTTGATTATGGACGACAACTCACCATAACGGAATCCACCGTCGCAAGAGTTGAAAAAAAAAAATTAAGAGGCCCGCCCATTCACAAGCCCGGACTTCTACCTCCTGAGTATAAGCCGCTGCCACGATATGTATTGTGCCGGGCGTGTTGATTGCTCCAGAACCTGTTTGTACACAGCATACTGGCTGTTCTGGCAGTCTCTTTTGTATGGTCCCAGCATTTTTTTCTACTGTACTGCACTGCACCACGCAGGCTATTTTCCCCTTCTAGTTGATACACACACCCTCTCCATTATCCCATCCCATCCCACGCTTCCAGTCCTCGTCCTGTTTGGTGGGTAAGCACTGGGAGCGCACATGACCCCCCCTCTCCCGCCCAAGGCTTCATCGCCCACGCTCCCTTTCCAGCCATCTACGCGTTATCGACGGACTAGACGTGATATCGCGCCTACCCTATTGTTCACATGTGCACAGAGTCGTGCCAAGGCAGCCCAGTCTCTCCACCACCCTCTACCCATAGCCCGTAGTACTACACACCTGCGAGGCCTTCTAAAGTGGGTACGACGTCCAGCGATGGGATGTCGGCGAGTTTCCATTCCTCCCCCTTTCCCATTCCCTTTGTGAAACGGCCCGCTCTCGCGTACCCTCCATCAAGCCGGGACCGGTGGGTGTGGTGGTCTAGCCGATGGGTGGCTGGCTGGAGCACAACGGGCCCAGAAGTGTCTGGGGATCTCCAAGGCATGACGGGGACGGGTGACGCTGGGCGCTGTCACTTGACCGCCTTGGTCTGAAACAATTGAGTCTGAGCCTCTTTCTAGTGTAGAGCCTGAGTTTAAGTCTGAGTTTGCGAGAGAGTGATGATGTGAATATCGGAAGCCGGCCATTAGGGGGATGGGGGGAGACATGTGAGTTTCGCGGGGAAGGTTACGTCAGTAGCCAGCAGGCGCAATCACTCTCTTGTCACGTTCCGCCAACTGTCCCGAACAACGCCTCGGACCATATGCTACGAGTTGCCGTCCAAGGCACGCCAGGCATTCTGCCTCCTTCCTCTACAAACAAGGCAACGAACACGGAGCAAGGCCAGTCCGCCGCCAATGCACTGCACTATGGACAATGGACGAGTGATGGTAGGCAGAGAAAGGGCATGCGTGAGTAGACGTCATGCCACCATGCACTACTAGGGCTGCGCTGGTTCCAGGCCGGTTCTGGCACTGGCATTGGCGCCGGCGCTGGGCTCCAGACGTCTGTGTGCGATGAAGAACCAACCCCGCGATCAAGATGCATCATGGCAACTCAGTGCCATCTCGGGACGACTTAGATGATGCCATTCAAGCGAGAGGAATTGGATTCCGCAGTGTGGCTTCCAATAATGCATCGACAGAGCGAGCCCGATTGGCTCCCGTGTGGATCTACCTCTTGTCTTGTCTCTCGCTGTCTCGTCTTGCATGGCATTGCTGGAATGCAGCATGCAGCATGGGCGATCCGACATCAGTCTAGCCTCGGTTTTGTTCCTTATCGCTTATCACCCCTCTATTCATGCATCTCATCCCCCCTCCATGTGTTCCTGGATTGCGATTGCGCTTCCATCTCTCTAGGTCAATGCCCTCAACTCAATTCGATACAGGATAAGCTGGGGAGGATGGACAACTCTTTTCGGTTTCGTTCTTTTTTTTTTCCTTCTCATTACAAATCCCGGTCCACACTCTCTCTCTCACCGACTTGATGACAGGCATCCTGGATTTTCCCATTCATCCACAAAACAAACTGATCCACACCATCCACCACTCACAACCCAACATCTGGGCAACATCCATTGCCGGACATTCATCGCCGAACACCCATGGCTGGTCAAGCGCCAGCACCTTTTCCAGCTACAGTCCCAGTGCCAAAGGGACCGCCGCCCCAATGCTTCCGCCACCGCATCGAGTGCCGTGCCGTTCTGGACTGCCCAAATGTGGACAGGTTACAATGATGCCGCCGCCCTCGGCCTACTCTCCGCCTAATGGCTCTCCTCCGCTCCCACCGCCACGGCTAGATTCGGCTCGCTGCAACGCTTCGGATATGAAAGATCCGTGGCTGTCAACATCAGATTACAGTATTGGGCATAAAACACAACCTACTCAATACGCACTGTGGTGGATCAAGCAAGCTCGACTCAGGGCGTCCTCGCTCTGAAAGTGCCTTTTCGGCAATCCGCCTCTAAAAGCAATACAATGGTATTGATGGCATGATAGCGTCACTCCCCTCTCGTTGGCACCGTCGCGCTCCACTGTTCGGGGCCACCTCCATCAACGGACGGCCCCACCGGCCGAGCCTAATGTTGGAGCCCTGGCCTGGCTGTCGGGAGTATGCGAGAGAATCGTGGCCAGGCTATGGTGCCAAGCGGGGGATGGAGGGGTCAAGAAAGTCGCGAACAGCAATAGACCAAATGCAGCGGTATGCCACATTTGATTGCCAATCGAACGCCAATGACACAAAAATGAAGAGACGGTGAGTCGCTCACCCGAGACGAGGTCGTAAAGTCGTAGCCCTAGCCAGGCGGTCAAGCACAGGTACCGCATTGAGCACATCGCAATGGGAGCACCATCATCCTAGAGTGTCATGAATTGGCAGCCTCTCCGCGTTGACTAATTCAACCTGCCCGCAAATCTGACGTAGTCACCGGGTTCAGGCTTGCGTGTGTCAACCCCTACCTGTATCTTGTCCCAGACCCTGCCAAGTATCTGTTGCCATGCTTCTCACCCATCATTCTCATTCATCCAAGTTGGCAGCAACTATCCTAGTACCTACCCGTAGAATTTGGTCCTTCTTTTTTTTACCCTCTCTCCCTGATGCCATCCCCTGGCCGGCTCGATGGCCCGACAGCGGGGAGGGGTTAGGAAAATGATGTGCTGTCAGTACGACACTCGAGCATGATGCCGTGGATCCAGCCGCATGGCTGCAATCTCGCGGGTCCAGGGTCAGGATGCGGATGTATTACCCCTCCATCTATCTAACCTCTCCCGCGTCTCCCCGTCACAGCAAATCAACACGTCCCCAGGCCTAAATCAACGGGATTTGTTTCAAGTGTCTCTCGACTGAGCTCGGCTCTTGTTGCAGAACTTGAGGCATTGCATGTGGGGCCGTGGTGTCACTTTTGCTTGCGATCTTGCCAACATCCGGTCCTTAGCAATCACCATTATTAGACTTTGCTTTTGTTGTACCTTGCTTTAATGTTGCCTTGGCAGTTGAGAAGTCTATGAACAGGACATTACGCCAGCCTCTAAAACTGTGCTCTTGGTTTTTTTTTTGTTTTTACACTTTTCAGCTGTAAACAATGCCGCTCAAAGCCGACATGCATTTGTTGACAAGTGTACAAATGCGCAATGGGTGTGTACACAAACAATTGGTTGCACTATCCGCCTTGTCCATCTAGCGGTTGGCCTCACTTTTTCTCTCGCGGGGGAGAAATCTGCATTCTGCGTGCGGCCAGAGTATCACTTCCACACACGTATGCGACTGTAGTTTTGGCGTAACATAGTTTCGACGGGTATCCCTGTCCATTGCCTCAGCCTGCACTCATGCCAGCCATCTCGGGCGGACAATGTTGCAGAGCTGACCCATGTTTGTTTTTTTTCTGCCTCGCGCGCGCCACCAGGTTTCTAGCCTTTCTTTTGATCGTCATCTAGCGCAGGGATCTGGTTCTCACCGCAACCTAAGTTTTTGGAACTTATCCCTGGTCAAGATACGTCGCTTGTCACATCTCAAGTCCTAGGGTGCATGTTGGTCGTGGCGCCTTGCGGGCGGTGTCGAACGTTCCGCTATTTGCCAGTGATTCCGGGGTGACCAGTGTTAGAACCAGGCTCCCAGATACCGCCAACAAAAGAAAAAAAAAGCAAGGCGCTGACAATGGCTTGGTTCGGTGACAAAACCAAACCCCAAATTAAGTCCGAACTCCGATTCCCTTGTAAGTGGCGCGGGGAAGGGGTCCGGGGGGCTGGTGTCGGAGACAGCTTTCTGCTTTCTGCTTAGCAATCGGAGTTCTCATTGTGAGTTCCGACACCCGCTCATCAACCTTTGGGCAGTGCAATGATTGAGCGGGACTGTAGGGTATCGAGGACCTGCAACTTTCGGCTGGATTCCGATGCTGAAATCGAAGACCTTGGGCGTCTAACGAATCCATGTGGCAATGGAGGCCACTGCAGACAGGGCTTGAAACTGCCGTGATGCTCCAATACTGTGTGTTAATGGCGCCCGTCATGTAAAGTCGTAGACCACCAAGCTTTCGCGGCCATCTCGCGCCTCCTTTAGCACAATGACCATCTCGTCGTCAAAGCCAACCCAGTTCCGCCGGTCTTCCCACTCGGGAACGTCGATTCGGGACGTCTGCGCCTTGCCGTAGCCATTGCTAGCAACACCTAGGCCGCCACCGCCGTCGTCCGCGTCATCCGCTGTCTGCCTGGGTCGCACTTCTATACTGCTGCCTCCCACGCGGCCCTCAAGCTCCCACACCCGGATCTCATCCCCGCGCGAGCTGATGCTAACGGCCTTGCCCCTAGGCGTGATTTCCGCATCTGAGATGCCTGACGTGTGACCCCAAAGGCGGATCCCCGGTGACAGGCTCAGCGATGTGTCCATCGATGTGCACAAGTGTAGTATCAGCGTATTATCCGGGAGTGTAGCCAGCAGGTACGGGTGGCTGTAGCAGAGCGTCGTGAGGCCAGGCCGTGAGTCATCCGGTGGCGTAATGCCATTGCTCTCGCTGCCATCGTCGTCGTTATTATCACGCCCAGTCCTAATAGGCAGGGTATATGCTAGGCGTGAAGAGAGCGTGTCGGTGCCTGAAGTTGAAGGCTTGATGAGAATATCCTGAATACCTATGCACCAACCTTCACGTCTCGAAAAGGTGTAGGCGATAGATGCGCTGACGGCTGAGGCCATTCGACGAATTGAGAGAGCAAGGGGCTGTCGGGTAGTGGGCGATTCCAGCGAGGTGAGAAGGTACGGAGACGGAAGATTCATTTCGAATCGATGTATCTCGGGAAGCGTCGTCTGTTCCTCCTCTTCTATTTCGCTGTTCTCGTATGTCCTGCCATTAGCTGTGTCTGCTGGTGGTCGGTTGAACGTGTAAAGCGAGATGACGCCTCCGTTCGTCGCCGTCAGCACATAGGGGTGTCCGTATGCCACAGCCATGAGCTCTCCATTGATGCTCTTCTCATGCCGATATCTCCTCGCCAACTCTTTCCTCTTTACATTTAACCTCCAGATTCCGAAGCTCCCATCTGTAAATCCAACCACCACGTCCACAGTGTCGTTCGGATTGCCATGTCCGTCTACCGCTAGCGAGCTCGGCCTGTCGTCTTCGTCTGAACAATCTTGGCGTAAGTTTATCTGGGTAATCGGTTGTCGTGTTCGTAGGTCCCATGCTCGAAGTCCCGATGTTGAATCCACGGTGATGGCGATACCCTCGACCACTTTGACCAGCGTTCGCTTCTGACCCGCCGCACCTTCTGAACCATCTCGTACACTGACTTCCTCGACATCACACTTCCCGTGTGCCCAGTTGTGTCGTAGTCTGTATTGCCTCTTCCAGTCAACCACCTTTGCCGGCCCGGCCTCGGACTCGTTTCCCAGATCCACGAGGCACCCTCGGCGGCCCCAACCACCATCCGCCCACACAGCTCGCCGCGCTGAGTATTGAAGCCTTGGCGCATGCGAGCGAGGCGCTCCCAGTTCGGCG
This sequence comes from Calonectria naviculata, assembly GCA_003031705.1. Classification (NCBI taxonomy): domain Eukaryota; kingdom Fungi; phylum Ascomycota; class Sordariomycetes; order Hypocreales; family Nectriaceae; genus Calonectria; species Calonectria naviculata. Next base: position 6,890 of record NAGG01001269.1, read on the forward strand.
CCGACCCCGACACGGAAACCGGGAATGCGCAGCGCCCGAGGAAGTACGAATCGTTTATAGTAGTGTGTCCGCCATAGCTGTGAGTCGGCGGCGAGTCGACGGAAGCGATGTGATACGAGAGCTACTGAGAGGAGTTTTGTCTCGCCTAGGAATGACAAGATGCGCACGAGGAGCTCGTCGGAGAGGGTAGAGATGATATCGCGGGTCGGCGGGTGTTCGGTCACCGTCATCGGCGGGGTGATTCGGCGACGTTTCGACCAGAATAGATCAAGGCTGTCCAGTTCATCCGTCTGGAAGACAGAGAGCTTCCGTTTAGATGCCATATTGGAGCGAGTTGGGGTTCCCGGCCTTGCAGGAGGCGTCCTGCATGGCAACCCGGGAAAAGGTCTGGCTGGTGTGGGTGGTAGTAGAAAGTAGAAGCTAGGAAAATGTCGGTGGCGATGGATTGGGGGCCGTCCGTCAAGCCGAAGCTCGATCTGCCAACACCGCCTACAGCACCTTACCCTACACTGGCCCATAAAGACATTGTCTTAAATGTGCGAAATGGAGCTTGGTCTGCCCTTATTTTGATAGTGCATTTGGGGTTTTGGTGTATTAAGTGGCTGTGGCACAGGGCTCGGTGACACCAACCTGCATATCCTCGCACATATATTCATGTCATTCCTCAGATTTATGATAGCTCTATATACTTCGTCGCCATCGCTACCGTCTCGGGTATTCCAAAGTCTCCACGCACCCGTTTATAATATTCCCAATAAAAGAACCCTTGAATAAATCCAAACTCCGTGCCACAATGCAAACCATCCGTGCGTCAACTCGGCTCTGTCTATAATCCCACGGCCGCAAACATGTCATCGTACACTTTGCCAATCCAACCCTCGGTTAGGCCTCCGTTTGCAACTACGACAAGACCTCCAACGGCCCAGAGACCTGCAAATGCAAAGGAAGCACCGTGAAGCCCGGCCCATTTTCTCCTTTGGTACTTCTTCCTCTTTTCCATCGCCAGAGCACCCGTTCTTCGTACTTCCTTGGTTGACGGTGCGATACCAAGCCACTTGGCCTGGCCCCATATCATATGACCACAACCCACGACCAGGAGTCCGACATAGGCGATTCGAGAAATGACTGGATGCCGGGCAAAGCTGTGAGCGACATAGGCAAGACCAATGTTGGAGCTATCACCCTCCACCTGTAGGGGCAAGACACGGTTCATGAAGACGTGAGCGGAATAAAATATGGTAAACGCATAGCCTGACATTGAAATGTAGCTCAACTGCGGCCACGGCGAAGTGGTGCCTGGTAGAGCCCCACCATATCTCCGTAGATTTTGTGATCTCCTCAACCAGCGGAGAGCGATTCCCGAACCGACGTGAGCGACCACAGGGAAGGCGACCAAGATGGGTTCGGTAAGGGAGGTTTGATAAATCTCGCGGGTCATAAGGAGGTATGTCTCGGAGCCGGCGACGGAGCGGGTAACGGCGGGGATGAGAGAAACGTTGGCGAGGTGGAGGGAGGTGAAGAGACCCATGGCATAACTCGAGAACTTTTGTATTCGCATCACTGCAGAGAGAACGACTCGGTTAGTGGAGCTCGGGATTCAGTTGCCGCTTCCTCAATCACCATATCGGGATCTCGACATACAGTAAAATATCGGGCCAGGGCCGGTGGCCGTCCCTGTCGATGAGGTCGAACTAGCAAGACTGGCGCTTGCACTGAGTCCTGGAGCTCCCGCCGAAGGGGCTTTTATCGTGGCTGTGCTGCCATTCAAGCTTTCGACACCGTAATCCTGTGTCGATAGATTGCCGAGGCTCTTTTCCAAGTCATCCGTATCTATGACGACAGGAGGTGATTCGATAGGGGATGGGTCGAGTTGTCGTAGAGGGACGAAACCGTCTTGGACCTCGGTGGGCAGACCGCCGGGGGGTTTCTCGGCGTCCATCGTGACGGTTGATCAGGATGAAGAATGAAGGACAAGAGAAAGTTGAGAAGCCCACGAGACCACGAGAACGGATGGATTAGAGTGTGGGGATGGAGTTGGGTTTAGCGCCTCAACGCTCCATCCGCTCTGGAGAGAGATGGAGTTGTGCTCGGCTCAAATTAGAATTATTTGACACTGCCTGGGGAAGCCCCCTGGAACATTCGAAAAACAGCGACGTTTATTGCTACGACACCCCCAACAAGCCACCGCTGGAACCACCTGAACCTGGTCAGCAAAACCCGTCAATACTCAATTGGCTAGTGCGCTGGGCCCACTGAAATTGTCAGGGAATGACCCCTCCCTAGCTGTGTTCTGCCTAGTTCCGCCAAGGAGTGAGCAACGGAGGCTGAGAGCCATGATCGGAGATGGTCGAAACCTCTAATCCTCCAGCCGCTTTCGCACCGCCAATAACAACAACAGCACATATCTTCGCCCATAACGACGGTGCACCCAAAAAATGCCACCAGTAAGTCTCAATGCGTTGCTTATTTCTTCTCAGAACTGAAACTGACATCTCTCTCAGCGACACCAAACCCTGCCCCCGGCGCAAACCTCTTCGGCCCGCGAGGCGCAAAAGTCCTTCTATTGCACCCTGTGTTCCAAGGGATACTCGCGCATGAACGAATACGAAGCCCACCTCAGCAGCTATGATCACAGCCACAAACAGCGACTCAAGGATATGAAGGCCATGGTGCGCGACCCCAATGCCGGCTCCCGTGCCCGCAAGGCAGAGGCCAAGGCCGACGGTATCGTTAGCATAAAGCTACCTGGGCAAGAAGCCTCGAGTTCCACTGGAGGAGGGGGCGGCTTCAAGAAAGGAGGCTTCAAGAAAAGCGGGTTCAAGAGCGCGTTCACTCGCGTCGAAGGACCTGCCGGTACACCAGACAAGGGTCCCAAAACAGCCAATGTTCTTGAACCTCCAACGGTGAACCCTGCTCTTAGCAAGAACCTTTCTGCAGAGAGCGATACTGAAGACGAGGGATACGAAGTCTACGATCCTAGATTTCCCACGGACTGAAATCACAGCACCACCAAAAGATGGCTACGACTCTGTTCGCGGGAGTCGGGAGTCTTTTATATTATGTATCTCGTCATCATTCTACATTTGGCCAGCATGCGACCACTGTGGCCCGCCTATCTGCGATATGTCCTGCTCTAACAACCCCATCAAGTTACGGCTTCCAGAGAACCAGTCGCCCATCTGGGCCACCTGCGAGCTGCCCACTGCCATGCCGCTGGCTTGGTCTAAAGAATCCACGACGGTCGGCTCATCTGTTGGGATGAACCCTAGTTGACTTAGATACATGTCAAACTCGTCGCCGATTGGAATCATTGTCTGGTCCTCCTGCTTTTGCGATTTTGCTTCCACATATAGCATGGCGACATTGGTCATGACACTGCAGAGTCGCAACAGCTTTCCCATGACCTCGGAGGAATCACCCGATGTCTCGAGTGATTTGGTGAATTCCTTGAGAAGCTGCAAATCTTCCATGGACAGGGTTTCGATAATGTAGCAAAATATGACAAAAATGGGGGTGAATGGTGTTAATAATAGATTCCTAATGACTGAGAGTTAGTCAACTGGAGGGGAAACGGGAGTCGATGTCGATAGTGCACTTACCAGTGAAGGTAAATGGCTCTGGCATGAACTTCGCGTCGGACCAACTCCATGCAAGCTAGGTGCGTGTGCATCGCCCGACGAGCCACCTCGATACACTCGTCGCAGAACCTGCTTATGGAGCCCTCCGGAGCGGGTATTGCTCGGTATACGAGTGTCATTGTAGACAGCAATTGTACCTCATCTCCTTTGACGTGTATGTCGACTAGATAGGATACGTTCATCCTTTCCAGTGAAGCCAAGGCAATACCGCGAGTCTTTTTAGCGTCTGCCTCGATCTGACGGCACTGCTGCGCCAGAACCCGGGCTCGGTTGGCAAGCTCCTCCTGCGATTGCGCCAAGGCGGCTGGACTGTATCTGCTGAACGGTTAAAGATGTTGTTTTTGGTATCAAGTAGGCGTTATCACTTACAGCTGCTCGTACAGCCGACCTTGGAGTGCAGCAGCATTGAGCCACATAAGTGCGACGCCAGACGTTTCGGAACTCATTATGCCATCAAAATGGAAAGATCTAGGTATATCAATGTCCCAGTCTTGAATGGACGGTGCCCGCCCCAGGCGTAAGGCAAGCGCCCTATCGGTTGTATAAATATACCAAAATAGGCCTGACTTGAGCCTGTATGCCTCTGGGTCTGAATTGCAGGCGCTTTGGCGGTGAAATCCGGCCGTTTGGCAGATTTCAGCGGCGGCACTATTCAAATGCCACGCAACGGAAGGTCTCGAGACGTCAATGGCATACAAGGTCTGCAACAAGTCAGTACCCAGCGGGCGTGGCAATGGATGCTAATAAAAACAATACGTACGCCAAATAAAAGTGCTTGGACCGTCTCAACTTTGGCCGACATGAATAGCGACATGTTGGCAAGGGCAGTTTCGAGGTTAATACGACAAATTTGTATGTAAGCCTCATATTCTTCCTTGGTCGCCTCGTCCAGAGCTAGGGCATGTTGCTCAAGGAATAGATAGTACAGACCAGCACTGACAATAATAAAAGTTGAATCTGCGAAATCATCGGTGGGGAAGTATACCATTCGGCAAAGACCCGAGAAGTCGGCGATTCCTACGAAATAACAAATAAATGTGAAGAGGCCAGGTGGTGTAGCTGGGCCGTATATCAGTACCAAGATGTTGAATGGAAATGCCAAAAGCACTCACTCCTAATTTTCTTAAGAAGACCGACGACGATTTCCATTGGAGGCATGCGGAGTTGAGCAAGTCCACCTGGGGGCATGGGTTGTTGGAGAGGGAAGCGAGGGCCATGGCTAATGGATTGGCGATTCTGCAGCTCGACAAGGTGTCTGAGGTTGGCCAAGGCCTCGCGCATTTTAGGATTCACATCGTGCAGCGAAGTACGCTCTACGGCGTGCTCCAGGAACTCGCTGGCAAATGTTGTGTGGGCAGTGAAGGTGGCATCACCGCCAAGAGCCGACTCAGTATCAGAGCTGTCGTCAGCAACAGTAGAGCCCGTAACGGGGATGGGGTTGCTTTGGGGGGTATATAGCCGGTGATTACTCTCCGGGGTACAACTATTATTGGTACGGTTGGAGAGGTCTTTTAACAGGGTCTCGATGTTGGCGAGTCTTATCTCGATCTGGTCAATCTTCTTTTCACTGCGTGCCCAGATGTAGCAGGTTCGTGTTAGTCTATCTCTAGGGTCTGACCGCACAAGACACAACAGTAGTATAATGGAGAAATGCTAGGGCGAGTGAGCGGGGTTTACGGACTATTGTGATGAAATGAGAACCCGCTGCCGGGGTTCTTTGGGCCTCTGGCCCACGCCTACTGATGTGCAGGACCGTTTAGCGATGCGGCAATTGGCGCAAGGAACTTCTTTGTCGCAGCGGATCTAGAACGGGTTGCGAGCGATGTTACTATTGTCCTTGACCAGGCCCCCACACTTTGATAAGTGGTCCATTGTCATGATGGTGTCATGTGAAGTGACGAGCCGATTCTTGACGTTGGCATACATTATTGTAGGCAGAGAGCACGTTTAGGGATGTGCAAGGGCGTTCTCACCTTGCGCATACGACACTGGTCACACTAGAGGTCGAAAGAAGAGTGTGGCGTTAGTAAAGTTCCTTGGTTGTGTCCAGAACGGTGTAAGTGAAGGAGGTATGGGTGAGGTACAGCATGCTCAAGGCCAGTATGGGGAGCACGCCATACAATGCAAGGTTGTCATTGGAATGATTACCGCAACACGGGCTGCAGGTGGAGGTCAAGTCAGACATACAGCTCTGCGTAAAGAATCGTCGGGCCCCGCGGACGTACCCGGTGCTGGGCCGACACTCGACTGGCGGTCCATATTTGACGACGCCGGGGATGGGAGAGGAGGGCGGGCAAAGAGGGGACGGGGGCACGAAGGGCGCGCCTGCGGGCGGCAGGTGTTTTGATATCAAAGTATGAATGATTCCCAGCAGCTTGGCTCTCAATCAGGAAAGACACTCGGGCGAGACGCGACGTTGCAGCAAAGCCGGTTTGGATGACTTGTGGGTTGGTGAATTGGGGATGCCATACGATTTTCGGCCTCCGCGGACGTCCGTGCGGATTGGTGAGACGGGGCTGGACTAAGAAAGGACTGAGAAGGCGGGCAGAAAAGCAGAGGGATTGAACCTCCCGATTGAGTCTACTGCCGGTCATATTTTCATCCGAAGTGCCGTCAGTCTTTTTTTTATCTCTCGAAGCAGATATTCAAGTAGTACTTGGGCGATCGATGGCTATTGCCCTAGGCTATCTGGCATACATGATGTTACCCCCAAGGCCCGTACACGACGATGAAAAGAAATGAATACAGGGCACCGCCAAGTAGAAATTATTACTAACTTACAAATATAACTTTCCCATCGTTATTCTAAATTTAAACTTGTTTACGTAACGTCGCCCTTTTCTCATTTTCCCCTTGGGCTCCTTGTGTATTGTCCATTCCGCTGTGCCGTGTTGTCGCTCGGATGTATTAGTAGTTTTGAGGCATTGTAAAACCCCAGTGCCTAAATGGAAAGCACGGCAATCTGCTCGCTCACAATCTCTTCATGTAATAGAATACACGCAGAGCCATACAAAGCCTTAAAAGCAAGTCTTCTTTGTGTTGTGATTTGGTGTAATTGCTACTTGTGCGTGTAGGAGAGGTCGTGGCGACAGCAGTGATTCACTGACTTGCAAACGCTTCCGTTTTGTTTTTCTTCTCGTGTTGCACATTGAAGTAGATATATAATGCAGCCCGCGGTCTTCTTCTCCATTCACACACATCCCTCGCTTCATATTTGTTTTTGCAAACACAACCAGTACTTCGTTTCAAACACACCGGGAAAACGACTACCTGAGGAACTGCCACCAGAGTGCAACATGCAAGGGAAGGGTACCCTAGACAACCAAAATCCATGTTTGGGTGACGCACCGTCCCCCATCGAGATGGATCGGCCTCGAGGCGGTGTTGTCACTGCGTGTAAACATGGGAATGCAGCTAAAATCGGGGTTCTGCAAGACCACGAAAAAGACAAGAAGCCAGACCCCAGGCACTTTCTGGTACGTATTGCATTGTTTACGTCTTAGTTTCGCGTCTCGAAACCACCTAATCCAAACATTGACCTGAGTCGTTTCATTGTAACATGAAGTTTGCTGCAACCTCGCAGCATCTCCATCTGCTACCCCTTTCACAAATGACAATTTATCGCTGACGGACAAACGTTGTAGCGAGTATTAACTTACAATGATCTCCGAGGATGGATTCTAAACTTTTTTGCTGTTGTCGCCATGATTGTGGCCGGAACACTTCTACCGCTCATGGACGTTGTTTTTGGCAAATTTATAAATGCCTTCCACGACTTCGTAAAGGGAGCCCTATCTCCTGAGAGATATCGTTCGGAAGTTTCCAAGTACAGGTTTGTCCCAGGTTCATTCACAAGTACGGGGATCACAAAAGCTGAAAATTCTCCAGCTTGTATTTTGTCTACCTCTTTATTGGCAAGTTTATTTTGACCTATGTATGGACGGTACGCAAATATCATCATTTCTTGGCCGCTTCATGTTGTCTAAGGTGAATTACTGTCTTTAGGTCCTCATTTCCACAACCGCGATAAGAACGACAAAGTCTCTACGAATCGACTACATTCGACAGACACTTCGTCAGGAGCTCTCCTTCTTCGATTCCCCCTCGTCGTCAATTGCAGGTCAAATCGCCACTAACGGAAACCTCATCAACCATGGAATCTCTGAGAAACTAGGAATTGTCATCATGAGTCTGTCTACCTTTGTCACCGCATTCATTGTTGCCTTGGTGGTGCAATGGAAGTTGACACTCGTTGTAATATGTATTGTCCCTGTCAATATTGCCGTCACCATCGTCTGTATTTACTATGACATTGCTTACGAGTACTACATGTTCGAAATCTATTCTCATTCGAGTTCCTTGGCAGAGGAAGCGTTTGCGAACATCAGAACAGCACATGCCTTCTGGGCGTTCCCAAAGTTATCAGAGCGATTTCGCTCGATTCTTGACGATGCAGGAGAGATCGGGGTCAAGAAGTCGCTATTATACGCCATATTATTTCCGACAGAGTTCTTCATTATCTTCTCTGGATATGGGCTGGCCTTTTGGCAAGGCATTAAGATGTATTCGGCCGGAGAGATTACGCAGCCTGGGACCGTGGTAACGTATGTCAAGACTCGCTTGTTTTTCTCCTTTTTTTGGTATCTGGTAATTTCTAATGCTGTTTAGGGTCGTATTTTCCGTGCTTGTCGCTGCTACGGCTTTGACACAGATCACGCCTCAACTCGTTGCTATCTCTAAGGCCATAGGGGCTGCCCAAGAGATGTTTGAGATGATTGACCGCAGATCAAGTATTGACCCACTCTCTGAATATGGAGAAAAGATTACTGGTTTCCAAGGATATATCCGGTTACGCGATGTTCGCTTCGTATATCCATCTCGTCCCTTCGTACAGGTTCTTCATGGCCTTGATTTGGATATTCCAGCAAATAAAACAACTGCTCTTGTTGGAGCCAGTGGCTCCGGTAAAAGTACTATCTTCGGTCTTTTGGAGCGGTGGTATGAGCCAAGTGAGGGTTCAATCACCATAGATAACCATCCTATCCATAATCTAAATTTGCGGTGGCTGCGAACTAACATCCGAATGGTTCAGCAGGTATTTTGACTGGCACCTGACAAAATCTCGGCGCTTATGCTAAATGATGTCTTAGGAACCGACCTTGTTCAGTGGGAGCATCTTTCAAAATGTGGTTGATGGTTTGAGAGGAACAGAGATGGCAAACCTGCCTGAAGATGAAAAACAAAAGCTGGTCATCGAAGCCTGCCGGTCAGCGTACGCCCATGATTTTATCGAAAGACTGCCGGAGGTTGGTATTCTCGAGCCCTCTGCGCTATTTGTGCAACTAATTTACTTCCTAGGGATACGATACTCTCATCGGAGAGCGTGGTGCGTCCTTGTCTGGCGGACAAAGACAACGCCTGGTCATTGCCCGAAGTATCATTTCCAATCCGAAAGTCCTCATGCTTGATGAAGCTACTAGCGCTCTCGACCCTCAGGCCGAGAGAATTGTACAGAAGGCTCTCAACAATGTTGCCAAAGGCCGCACAATGATTGTGATTGCCCACCGGTTGTCAACCATCCAGGACGCGGACAACATCATCGTCATGGCCAAGGGGGAACTCATTGAACAGGGCTCACATAAAGAGCTAATTAACCTGGGAGGTGCCTATTCGAGACTGGTTGGACTCCAAGATCTCGGTCGCAGCAGTACTCTACAGGAAGAAGTTGAGAGTGAAAAGAATGAAGCCGAGGCTGACTGCGAACCTGTTTTGACCTATGTTTCAAGAGATGCAGCATCTAGCTTTCCAAGAGACGCAGAAATCAACTATAGCTTCATTGAGGGCTTGTGCTTGATTATAAAGGAACAGCAGGCGATGTGGATTAATGGAGTTTGGCTAGTTATTATCTCGCTAGGCGCAGGTATGTTGGTGGAAGGATCCAGTATTTCGTGAGAAAAGCGTTAATCCCATCTCTGGTAGGTGTTACATATCCCAGCCTTGCTATATTATTCTCTCGAACAATGGATGCTTTCACAAAGGTTGATGTTGCAAATGGAAACCTCTATTCGCTCATGTTCTTCACCGTGGCTCTTGCCAATTTAATGTTTTATGGCATCGGCGGATGGGTGAGCAATGTCATCGGCCAGGTGAGTTACTGTTCCTTTATGCTACTACGAGACTACGAGACATGGCGGTTAGGTCGTGACTAATTGTTCTTAGCATGTCATGAAAGTCTATCGCACCGAAATTTTTGATAATACTCTTCGGCAGGATATAGCTTTCTTTGACGACCCCAATCATGGAACCGGGGCACTTGTTTCTCGACTCTCAGCCGAACCCACGAGTATCCAGGAACTTCTCTCCATGAATGTGGCCTTGATCATGATAAACTTTGTTACCGTTGTATCCAGTGCTATTCTGGCGATTTTTTATGGGTGGAAACTTGGCCTTGCCCTTGTGTTTGGTGCATTACCAGTTCTCATCATTAGTGGCTATGCCCGAATCCGACTGGAGTTCAAGTTTGACGATGACACGGCTGCCCGGTTTGCGTCGAGCAATAATATCGCGACTGAAGCAATCTTGGGCATCAGAACTATCTCATCGCTGGCTCTAGAGAGCGCCGTTATAGAAAGATATAGCATGGCCCTGGAGAGTCTCGCCAAAGACGCCGTTGGAAACTTAGGGTGGAAAATGCTTTTTTACTCCTTTAGTCAGTCGGCCTCTTTTCTTGTCATGGCTCTTGGTTTTTGGTAAGATCTTTCTCCTCCCTCTTCCTCTTATTTTATATTTCTCCATTGTGCTGCATAAGACAGCGATTGTAAGATACTGACTACTCGTTCCTTGCAGGTATGGCGGGCGCCTTGTGTCAACTGGCGAGTATACTACTGACCAATTCTATGTCATATTCATTGGAGTAATATTCTCAGGCGAGTCCGTCGCTATGCTATTTCAGTATACTACAAGCCTCACAAAGGCACGAACTGCCATCAACTATATTCTGAACCTGAGAAGACAGAAGGCACTTCACGATAACAACAATAACAACGAAAGTGGCATAGACACTCCTGGCAGTTTACCAGAAAGAGGCCCCGAGGTGAAATGCGATACAGTCAGCTTTGCTTATCCCCGAAGGCCCGATGTGCAAGTTCTGCGGGATGTCGAAATCCATATAGAGTCTGGTAAGAAGGTGGCTCTTGTGGGTGCGTCCGGTTGCGGAAAGTCAACAATGGTGGCGCTGATTGAACGATTCTACGATCCGGTCACCGGGATTCTTCAATCAGATGGCCAAGATATCAAAAAAATGGACCGTCGTCGTTATCGCCAAAGTGTTGCCCTTGTTCAACAGGAACCAGTTCTCTACCAGGGTTCTATTCGTGACAACATCTCGCTGGGCCTTGACACTGACATACCACCTGACGAGGACATCATTGAGGCACTCAAGCAGAGCAATGTGTACGACTTCGTCGCCTCCCTTCCCGAAGGGCTTAACACACCTTGTGGTAACCAAGGTCTCTCACTGTCTGGCGGACAACGTCAGCGTATCGCCATTGCACGCGCCCTGATCCGTAAGCCGCGTCTATTGCTCTTAGACGAGGCCACGAGCGCGCTCGATACCGAGTCGGAAAAGGTGGTCAAGGAAGCTTTGGATCGAGCGGCTGAGGGACGCACGACCGTCGCGGTTGCACATCGATTGAGCACAATCCGGGATGCCGATGTCATCGTCGTCTTTGCGGGTGGACGAGTTGTTCAAATGGGAACCCATGAGGAACTAGTGGCCACTCGCGGACTGTATTATGAAATGGCCCTTGGGCAATCACTGGATAGAGAGGCTTAATACTTCAAAGTAGAGACGCTTTTGGAATGGATGATGGCAGATGTGTGCTGGTTCTCACCTTGCCTCGTATGGCGTTGGGTGGTCAGAACACACATTGACAGAGAGCTTGTATAGGTAGTGCATGAGATAGGTTAGCTGCTTGCGAATTAGAGGGACAGTTCCAACATTTCACTTACCGCCTAAGAATATTTGCCTTCCTGGTCAGAATAACGGTGATCAACTTCAGCCACGATCAGAGTAATAAATATCAACTGCTACAAGGCAGTAGAGCACAGTAAGATCACCGAGGATGCGACTGCCACTGGCATATAATGTATTGTCATCATGTCCATTGCCAGTTAACTCGTATGGCCAAGCATGTGCGCCAATTAGAACGCAATACGCCCCCATAAGTCCATGACAAGGACGTCTATCATCTAAATAAACCTAGTGGCCCCGGACGGTTTCTTTCATCGTCCTGCCACTCTCTATTTTATATCCGAGTCCATTCCATCATCACCACGTTGAAAATTTAAGCCAGGACCTTGATATCACCGTCCTTGAGCTTGCCAGCATCCACCAATCGCTTAACCTCGCCGCTCCACACACCCTTGATCTCGTCAGCGACAGTGAGGCCGTTGAGCTTACTGGCAAGGGCAGCAATCTCATCAGCATCGATCTTGCCCTGGATAGCCTCAACATCACCGAGAACAGCATCAATTTGAGCAGGGGAGGCCTCGCCAGCGGTAAAGTAGTTGGCGTCTTTGACGGAGCCCTTGAGAACACGCTTGTTCTTCTTGACAGCGTTCTTGGCAGCCTCCTTAGCCTTCTTCGAAGACTCACGTTCGGCCTTAGCGTTGGCCTCGGCCTCAACCTTAGCCTTAGCCTCAGCCTCCTTCTTGGCGGCAGCTTCCTCGGCAGCCTTCTTCTCGGCAGCCTCGCGCTCAAATCGCTTCTTATTCTTCGCAGCATTGGCCTCCTGGCGGAAGCGCTTGATACGCTCATCGCCGGCGGAGGCGTCGTCGAGGAGCTTGCGAAGACGGGCGTTGTCCTCAGCCTTCTTCTTCTTGCGGGCGTTGGCATTCTTGCGCTCCATGTGTCGCTTTTGGTCACGGTTCTCATTGTCGTCAGGGACGTCCTCATCGAGGTACTCGAAAGTACGCCAGCTATCAAAGTTGTACCAGAAGTTGTAAAAGTCCTCGACCTGCTCCTTGGTGGCATCGGCGCCACCATAGGAAGGGACGGGGTGGGTCTTAGAGAAACGGCCCTCGGCCTTGAAGACCTTGCTCCAGAGCTTGTAGTAGTCTCCCTTCTGCAGTTGCTTCTTGGTTGGAGGCTCGACATCGGCCTCTTCGTCGACGGAATCGTACTGGCGGCGTCTGGTGGGGTCAAGAAGGACCTCAGTGGCCTTCTGGATACACTTGAAAAATTGATCGTCGTCGACACGGCCCTGGGCAGCCTTCTTATCGGGGTGGTGCTTGAGGACCTTCTTGCGGTGGGCCTTCTTAATCTGCTCCTCGGTGGCCTTCCATCGGTACTTGGAGAGACCAAGGATCTTGTAATGATCTTGGGTCTAAGGGCTTGTAAGTAACTGACTGAGGTAAACGTGGGATATATGACGTACCTTCCAGTCCTTGGCCTCACGCTGGAGCATCATGGGGTCCTCCGGCTCGCTCACATCGCTCTCATCGCCATCCTCAACATTCTTGGCGCTCTCCTGGGCTTGGATGCGGTCATCCTCAGAGAACGTGCGCTTGTGGCGGGCTCGGCGGGCGTGGGCGAGGAAGTGAGGGCCAACAGGTTCGATGCTACGCTGAACAGCCTCGGAGAGCTGGCCAACAGCCTTAAAATCCTTTTCTGCGCTCCATCCGCTGGGGAGAGCGGGCAGAGGCAGCGTAACGGTCGCCACAGATGCCATGGTGTTTGGGAGGATCTCTGTGTGGGTAGAGGATAGTGGGATGTCGAGTGAAAAAAAAAATCCCTGTGGGAATTTGTGCCGATTTTCCTTTTTTTTCCCCCCGCCATTGAGATGAACAGGCATGTTTGGTGGGGGAGGGGTTAGTGCAGTCATTTTTGGGCTACAGGGCACACATGTGGGCCACTACAGTGGTTGAGTATCACTAGAGGACGCTTTAAACCCCCAAATATGTGCTGTAGTGTCTCTGTAGTCCACTATCCATTGGAACACCACCACCAAGTTCCGGCGATTGGTCAGCCATGTTCTCCAAGCAGCGGTCATTGGTGCCAGGAACTTTTTTCGCTCTCAGATCTAACATCCATCATAATCATCAACAAACCCAATCAATACAACGCCAGCCGACGACCATAACGACCCAAGCAGTACATATCAACGAGTGCCTCCTAAGTAAAGCAAAATCAAGCCAATTGCGTACTATTGGCCTACCATCATGTCTCTCGCTCTCTCAGCTTACCGAAGCCTGTGGCGCTCCGCCAGAATCGCGTTTCAAGGTACACTTATGCGCCTCCTCCTCCGTTACGCCTCCCATTCGGCTTCTCCTAACAAGACGGACATTGTTTTGTAAAGGCACCGAGTGCTTATTTATGTTGTATGACAAAGTTCTAACATGAGATTTCGGCTTGTAGGCGACGCCCCCATCCTAGCTGCCGCCCAAGTCCAGATTCGCAACGAGTTTCGCCAAAAGGCTGCTCTCGATCCCACAGATGCAAGCGTTCCCGTTGCCATTCAGCACGCCCAGGAGGTTGCGCGAGTCTTGCGTGAGAATGTGGTTCAGGGAAAGAAGACCGAGGGCGCCCGGGACACTTACCGTACGTTTTGCCACGCCGACCGGATAACTGTAGCTCGGACACATCCATTTTTCCATATATACTAACAATGGGCTGTTTTCACAGAGTTGCGGATACACGAGCATACTGAGAGGGGAGACAACGAGTCTATCAAGACGGCCGGCAAAGGCACCGTCCAAGGCGGTGGTTGTGGATGCCGATGAGAAACCGTCACCTATCTGTACAACACAACCATTATGTTATGATACCCTCCAACAATTTTCAAAATATGACCATCGCTCTACTCCCATACGCAAATCATCTGACATATGCTGTGTCTTGTTCTCTTGTTGCCGTTTTCGCCAATACCCCCTAAGCCACTTGGTCCCCGTTGCCCAACGCCCAAACACCATAAGAAATGCACTTGATCGAATACACGCGGTCCCGTCCTTGCCACTACGCTACCATCAGTTTCCAGAAAGGCTAGCATAGTTGGGCATGTCGCTGGCTCCTGGGGGTGCAGCTACGGAGACAGGTTGGCCACCTCCTGGCCGACTTCCAGAGCCTTCAGCACCGCCTTCGATTGCTCTTGGCTGACCCTTGGGCGGCCCTGAACGCTGTCTCGCATCTAGAAGCATCTGAGTCCGCTGTTCCTTATCCATAGTACCAATCGCCTTGGGTACTCCCCATCGCACGCGCAATGGACATCCTGCAATGACAGCACGCCCTTGGCAAACTTCCGCTGCCTTCTCTGCTGCCTCTCTGGTCTCGTAGTTGACGAATGCACAGTGCGACATGTGAGAGCAGACCAAGCTTTTGATCTTGCCATGTGCCTTGAAGAACTCTCGCAGCTTAAATTCAGGCAAATCATCCTCCACACCAGTCACAAAGAGCGACATGATGTTCTTGTCCTGTGGCGGGAGCCAGTCGCGTGGACTGGGAGGAAGCTGGGCAGCACTTGGAAAAGCCTGCCGCGCCTTTCCCCCAGCTTTGGATCCAGCAACGGCAGCCGCCCTGCTATCGCGCGTTCGGATCGGGCCTGGTCCCCCCACCCCAGCTCCGATGGCAGCCTTCCCTCCAGTTGCACCCTCAGCAGCATCTGTATCAACAGCTTTTCCCTTGCGAAAATAAGGTTTGCTGTTGGCAAGGCGCCGTAGCAACTCGCGCGCCTTCTCATCTGTCTTCTGGTATTGTTCCGTTCCGACTTTGCCCTCTTCGATCAGCTTTTCATTATTCTGAGCGAAATACTCGCGGTTGACATCTGATTGCGGGCCCGGCGCGACCATCTTGAGGGCAGCATCGCGGACGACGATGGGGAGGCCGAAAGAAAGATCGAGCATGCAGCATTGGCAGCAGTTCTTCAAGCGCGCGCAGGTCAGGCAGACATTCGTTCGCTTTTTTCGACCATGAGCGCGATCGGCGTTCCAGCTGAAGACAGTAAAGGGTCTTGTGCACTATATGAGGGGGGAAAAAAGGTGGTTAGGAAAAAAATTGTTTGCTGAGCAATACGCAGAATCGGGTCGGGTGGGGGGCCTTACCAGTTTACACTCAGCGCCATAGTCTTCCTTAAGCATCTTCACATAGGGATTGTCGGGCAGACACGTCTCGCAAACAGAGGGGAAATCGGTGGACTCCCAACCGGAGCGGTTGAGGTCCTGTTTGATCTGAGGAGGCATCGCGGATGTGTGGACTGATGGTGATGGGAACGGTTGGAATAGTATCGTGATGGGGCGCTGGGTAACTTTTAGAGTCGCGCGCGGGACCTTGAAGAAAATCAGTCTGTTCCGCCACCGAGGCTTTGCGCAGGTGGTCGTCTTACATAAGCACAAATCTCGCCCAAGCCACACTAGCAAGCCGCACTGTTGGGCAAAACTTATCGATAAGCCGCAGTTGGGGGTCAGTGGCAAGGACTGATGGGCTCAGGTCCGGAAACTGTAGGGAAACGAAAGAATAAAATGAGAATCACCCTGCTTACTCCGACCCGTCTGCTCAGAAACGAAAATCCCAAGGAAGGCTCTCCGTAATATTACTTTTTCAGCTATTTATCTGAGTCCTGTTCGGATCTTGTCTTTTGCTACCGCTAGCTCGCACGGCCTCGAGTTCGGAATTCGCCTGCGCGAAAAATGTCCGGTTCATGCTCCACCAAGAAGGCAACTCCAATATAGCACTCCAATTGCATCACAGCTTTTTTCTCTTTATGCTCAAGGGCCGTAGCAACTGCGCGCGCGTTGTCATTGGTCGATGCCACCACACCTGCGAAGCACCTCGATCGATCACCAGCGTCTCCAAGCCCTCGCCAAGTAAGCGTGCGTTACAATGTGGCCTCATTTTCTTGATCCATGTCCCGAGAGCGAGTAAGAGTGCCATCCCTCGTGCTCCTGTGCGGCGCGCACCTCATAGCCCCCCAGCCCATCCCTCTCAGCCGATCGCAGTCCACAAGCCATAATGGTATGATATCAGGATGGGATCATTTGAGATCGTGGTTAAGCACCAGAAAGAGGAAAATCCTGGGGCAGAAACGCCCACACCCCCCAGATCGACGGCAGCGATCAGTGACAGAGATGGCCGAATTGACAGAGATATGGAAAACGCCACTTATACCCAGTAGCCGGGCTCAAGACCCTTAATGGCAATCGATGTAGGCGACCTCGACGGTCTGCTTGGCTATTATTGCCCATCGCTCATCTCTCACTCTCTTTCTTTTTCGTAATGTGACGCTTTCGTATTCGTATCAAACCTCCTCCACCCAATTTACTCCTGGATGCGCGGCAGCATGTACCTTCACCGCCCTAATACAGAGCTACAGAATCAATAGGGGTACTTGCGCGCTGCGCTTAGATTGCGGTAAACCAATGTACTGGGTCCTGCCACAAAAGCACTGGCTGTGGGGGAAGAACCCGACAGCTGCCCTTGACGCGGATGCGATAGAGACGCTCGCTAAACCCTAAGGGGAATGGCACCCGGGACATGATCAATACCCAATTGAGATTGGATGTGCTGTGTCGTCCAGTCAGGGGAGGGCCCTGAAATTTGTTAGAAATGCCGTCGCTCCTTACCCGTCACCATTAAAACGGACGCCGCCTCCCTCTGCGAAGCGCAATTATCTACCATTGACTTCTTGT
The DNA here is from genome assembly GCA_003031705.1 of Calonectria naviculata. Lineage (NCBI taxonomy): Eukaryota > Fungi > Ascomycota > Sordariomycetes > Hypocreales > Nectriaceae > Calonectria > Calonectria naviculata. The sequence goes on from NAGG01001269.1 coordinate 24,208, forward strand.
TCCGCTGTCTTTTTCCTTCTTCACCACCCTCCCTGACCATCTTGTCACATCCTTCCAACGTCCTCCAATTTTCTTCGAAACTTCCCTTCCCAGACCTAAGGTCTTACACATTCAACATGGTTGCTTCTTCGACCGCCTCTAACCTCGAGCGCGAGGATCACAAGCGCGATGCCGAATTCAACAAGGCCATGCACGGCAACTCGGCTCAGGCCCGTGGTGGAATTGCTGCCATGTTCAAAAAGGGCGGTGCTGCCAAGCAGGCTGCTGTCGATGAATATTTCAAGCACTGGGACAACAAGCCCGCTGAGAACGAAACTGCTGAGGAGCGCGCTGTACGACCACTCAATTTTACCCCTCTCTCCCTTTTTGACATCTAACAAAATGTTGTTTAGGCCCGAACCGCCGAATATGCTACTCTGACCAGACAGTAAGTCGTACTTCAATCCTGTTCCGCCGCAATTGATGTTGCGGCCTGTCCCCCTTTTTTTTCTTGTTTCTTCTGTCCAGCAATTTCAATGTGGGGTCAGTTGCTAACCTGGTTCACCACAGCTACTACAACCTCGCGACCGATCTTTACGAGTACGGCTGGGGCCAGTCCTTCCACTTTTGTCGATTCTCTTATGGCGAGCCCTTTTACCAGGCTATTGCCCGTCATGAGCACTACCTCGCTCACAACATTGGTATCAAGGAGGGTATGAAGGTCCTCGATGTCGGCTGTGGTGTCGGTGGCCCTGCCCGCGAGATTGCCAAATTCACTGGCGCCCACATTACTGGTCTCAACAACAACGACTACCAGATTGAGCGTGCCACCCACTACGCCTTCAAGGAGGGTCTGTCAGACCAGCTCAAGTTTGTCAAGGGCGACTTCATGGTTAGTCCAACCGCAATAAAGAAAGCCCCCCCTCTTGATGAACTCTACTAATCATTTGTTTCAGCAAATGTCTTTCCCTGACAACTCGTTTGACGCTGTCTACGCCATTGAGGCTACTGTTCACGCTCCTACCCTTAAGGGTATCTACAGCGAAATTTTCCGCGTTCTCAAGCCTGGCGGTGTGTTCGGTGTTTATGAGTGGCTCATGACTGAGGAGTACGACAACGAAAACCTTCGTCACCGTGAGATCCGGCTCGGAATTGAGCAGGGTGATGGTATTTCCAACATGTGCAAGGTCAGCGAGGCTCTGGATGCCATCCGCGATTCCGGCTTTGAGATGCTGCACCACGAGGACTTGGCTGATCGCCCCGACCCTCTCCCCTGGTACTGGCCCCTGTCTGGCGAGCTGCGATATATTCAGTCCGTCGGTGATATCTTCACCATTGTGCGAATGACCACTTGGGGCCGAACAATCGCTCACGGTCTTGCTGGTCTGCTCGAGACCTTTAAGCTGGCTCCTGCCGGTACCAAGAAGACAGCTGATAGCCTGGCTTTGGCCGCCGACTGTCTGGTCGCTGGAGGTCGCGACCACCTGTTCACCCCTATGTACCTGATGGTCGCACGCAAGCCCTCTGCTTAAACGGATGGGAGCTTTGTGAATGAGAAAAAGATGGGAGGGTTAGACGTGGGACGAGTGGGAATGATAAACTCGAGCCAGTGTGATGAGCCACGGCACGAGCTCCCGACATTACGCACAGATCATGCCAGAGGAAAGGCGGCCACTCCACGGGAATAATTGTAATCTACTGGGCCTAGTAGACGTCGAGACACTTGCGCGGCGAGGGTCCTCATCATGACTTTTACATGTATATATATAATTGGAGTGTCGCCTTAAAACAATAAAAAGGACAGTATGCCGCAATCTAGCAACTATGCCAACAACCGAAGACGAGGTGGATGTCGCAACGTGGAGCGATTTTGTAGATATCATGAGAGAAGTGTTGAGGCAGATCGAAGGTTTTTGTTAGTCAGCGCGTTCACCTTGTAGCGTCGCTGAGTGGTGTGGTGATTTGACGTAAGTGGGGAGGATATGCGAGAAGTTTTCTTTCCCTGGAGATAAGCCAACGACAACTTCTGACTTACAGTTTGGTCGAACGAGGCCAATGCATGTGCAAGATCCCACAACGAGGCACCAGGATTGGACAGTTTAATCTCAGCTCGGTATATGTTTTAATTCTTCTGCCAGCCTATATCTCCCTGCGCTGAACGTTTGTTCCTGGGCGGCCGTTGTGGTGGGGAAAGGTCCCGCGCCCCCCAAATATTCACCCCAACAGACTGGTTTGACCAAGCCACGCTCTGTAGGGACCGCCGCGACGGGTGCGTGGTGAGGGACGCGCTTTGTGTGCGATCCCATACCTGTATCTCCCCCAATGGCAGCCCAAAGAGCCTCAGAGGGCCCCAGCATGAGCCGCCTCAGACTCTCCGACAGCGGCTCTAACAGTGAGCACCAGGGGGAGGGCGGGGATAAGAGGCATAATCCTGTACGTACTGAGTTGCTATAGCGCTAGCGGAGGTTTGCTCGGTGTCTCTTTCACCCAGGTACCTGGGTGTCCCCGCGAAAATTGGTGGTGCGCCCAGGTACCTCGCCAACGGGATGATACGTACCGACGGCCCCAAAAAAAAAAGCTGGCCGGAGAGCATCTCCTACCTCGACTCGGTGAAATTCCCTCTCAACCTGTCGAGCGTCTGCCCATCTCCATCCTCTCTTTTTCTCCCTCGTCCGCCTAAGCCCGTCGCCATTCCCACGTCCACCTGTTGACGACGTTCGGGGAGAAGCTCTGTGCACCTTTTTGCAGCCCGTCCTCAAGCTCCTCTTTCCGATCCAATTGGCCCCTGTCGCCTTGACGAGCCTGCCCTCAACACCTCATCTCGCCCACTACAAAACACCATCACCATGTCCCGCCTCCTCCGTCCCGCAGCTCGCCTAGCTGCCTCAACCCGAGCAATCACCGCCAAGGCTCCTGCTGCTCCCTCTCTTGCTCAGCGCGCCGCATTCGCCCGCCCCGTGCTCTTCGGCAGCTCTCAATCCCGCTCATACGCTGACGGCGCCACCGGCGTCAAGGAGTACACCGTCCGAGATGCCCTCAACGAGGCTCTAGCTGAGGAGCTTGAGGCCAACCCCAAGGTCTTCGTCCTCGGTGAGGAAGTTGCTCAATACAACGGTGCCTACAAGGTCACCAAGGGTCTTCTGGACCGTTTCGGCGAGAAGCGCGTCATCGACACCCCCATCACCGAGAGTGGTTTCTGTGGTCTCGCTGTTGGTGCTGCCCTCAGTGGCCTTCACCCTGTGGTAAGTCTCGCGTATCCTCGCGATATTGTTGTTGTATCCCAAGAGTCTTTATCTAATCAATCGTGCGATTCCGTCTAGTGCGAGTTCATGACCTTCAACTTCGCCATGCAAGCCATCGACCAGATCATCAACTCGGCCGCTAAAACCCTCTACATGTCCGGTGGTATCCAGCCTTGCAACATCACCTTCCGCGGCCCCAATGGCTTTGCTGCTGGTGTCGCTGCTCAGCACTCTCAGGACTACTCCGCCTGGTACGGTAGCATCCCTGGTCTCAAGGTCGTCTCCCCCTGGAGCGCCGAAGACGCCAAGGGTCTCCTCAAGGCCGCCATCCGCGATCCTAACCCCGTTGTTGTCCTCGAGAACGAGTTGCTGTACGGTCAGTCCTTCCCCATGTCCGAGGCAGCCCAGAAGAGCGACTTCGTCCTCCCCTTCGGCAAGGCCAAGATTGAGCGCTCCGGCAAGGATCTCACCCTGGTCTCGTTGTCTCGCTGCGTTGGTCAGTCCCTTGTCGCCGCCGAGAACCTGAAGAAGAAGTATGGCGTTGATGTTGAGGTCATCAACCTGCGATCTATCAAGCCTCTCGATCTCGAGACTATCGTCCAGTCCATCAAGAAGACCCACCGTCTGCTTGTTGTTGAGTCTGGTTTCCCTGCCTACGGTGTCAGCTCTGAGATTCTCGCCCTGAGCATGGAGTACGCCTTTGACTACCTCGATGCCCCCGCCCAGCGTGTCACTGGTGCTGAGGTCCCTACTCCTTATGCTCAGAAGCTTGAGGAGATGAGCTTCCCCACCGAGCAGCTCATTGAGGACTACGCTGCTAAGCTGCTGCGAGTGTAAATGGAGTGTGAAAACTGGACAGAGAGTTGAGGTATCTGCCGGCCCCTTCGTTTTTGCGGCGATTGAGCCAATGCGGCGCCGGTAGCAGGGGCAGCATGTGATGCTCGTCCGTGCTTATTCGCCTCCCAGTGTGGACTTGCAGGTGAACCTGGGCATACCTGGTCAACACTTTGTGATAGACGTGCGGAAGGGAAGGGAATTGTAATTTTATTCCATGTTGCCATGTATACAGTCGGACCTCGGCATCAGTCGTTATTAATGATCTATCAAACTATCTATCTGTTGCTGGTGGCCTCGTGCAGAGAGGTTTTGTAAATTTTATTCCTATAATTCGTGTTATCGTGGTTGGAGCCCCAGCTACGTCTAACCTTATCTCCGTTTTGTAGCTACTAGGCATATATGTCCAATTTCGGCCCAATAAGAATTCGGGTGATTTGGGTTATGGTCTTGCATCTACGATTAACTAGTATGTTTTCCATCCTAAACTACGGTCATACAGAGATGTATATGTTTTCGGCATGCAGGTAGTTCAGTCTGACAGGTGGATATAGGGTAAGTCAAAGTAAATTTGTGCGTGTCCCGCATCACTACGATGTCAATGGTGGGGCACTTCTCAACCTACAACCCACCTTCAGCTCCAATACCTACCTAGCTTTGCTCTGCCTGACAACACAACCCAAAAAGGCATGTCGAAGATAGACACACTCCTACTAGCAGAGTCCCAAGATGGGACCCGGACTAGTACTAGTCATTCCCAGTCATACTCACAAGATGGCGCCGAACTCAAGAGCCACCTAGAAGAGCTATTGCTCTCACCCTCTCCCGAGTTCTCGCCAGAATGGCTCAACCGGCTCCAACAACGCTGGGACATCGAGGCGGATTACACGTCACTTTTCAAATTAGCTCCACCCCATACCCGTACCCTCACTCGGTTTCAACGACATGGGTTGGAGGGTCGAGTTACTGGGTACAAGAACGTCACGGTTCCAGCAAACAGTGCCACGGCCAAGAACTCGACTAGTCTGCTTCGAAAGCCGGCGAACCGAGCAGACTTTGTGAGGGGTGCCGCAGGGTTTTTCCCCTTTGCGCCTGGAGGTCTTGATGGCATCGAGGCTACGGCGGCGTTTGAGGATCAGATTCATTCAGGCGGAGCTGTCACAGAAACTGGCGGAACAGGCAATAAGCTGGAACGTGTGATCCAACTAGGTGGCGCGGGAGGACTACTCGAGGTTTCCCCAGGAATGAGCAGAGGTATCGATTTTACCCAAAAGAAAGCAACTATCAATGAAGAGGACGCAGTTGCCATCAAGCAAGTGCTTGAGGAAGATCCAGAAGATGCAAAAGCGGACGAGGTCGCCGGCGAAGATGTCTCGGCAGACCACACCTCAGAGGATCTTCCGGCTGCTGAACCTGAAGAGGAGGAAGATGATATTGATGATATCTTGCCTGTCGAGTTTCCTGCCCTAGAGCCGCACGGCGTCCTTGCGGCATCCAGCGCGAGAAAAGCCGGCCGTGAGTGGGCTCACATGGTCGATATCAACCATGACATGTCCAACTTTAGGGATCTTGTGCCTGACATGGCTAGGGAATGGCCGTTTGAACTCGATACTTTCCAAAAAGAGGCTGTTTATCATCTCGAGAACGGTGATTCCGTTTTTGTTGCTGCGCACACTTCGGCCGGAAAGACTGTGGTTGCAGAGTATGCTATTGCGCTGGCAGCCAAGCACATGACAAAAGCCATTTACACTTCCCCAATCAAGGCTCTAAGCAACCAAAAATTTCGCGATTTCCGTCAGACATTTGATGAAGTGGGCATCCTGACTGGTGATGTCCAGATCAACCCCGAGGCGAGCTGCCTGATCATGACAACAGAGATTTTGAGGAGCATGCTTTACCGTGGAGCCGATATTATCCGCGATGTTGAGTTTGTTATCTTCGACGAGGTCCACTATGTCAATGATTTTGAGCGAGGTGTTGTTTGGGAGGAAGTTATTATCATGTTACCAGAACATGTGTCTCTTATCCTTCTCTCTGCTACAGTCCCCAACACTTATGAATTTGCTTCCTGGGTTGGGAGGACGAAGCAGAAGGATATTTACGTGATCTCAACTCCAAAAAGACCTGTGCCCTTAGAACATTATCTATGGGCAGGGAAGAACATCCACAAGATTGTTGATTCGGAGAAGAAATTCATCGAGAAAGGATGGAAGGATGCACACCAGGCGATGCAAGGAAAGGACAAGCAGAAACCAACCGAGACTACCGTTGCTACTCGTGGGGGTAATCCGCGAGGAGGACAGCGCGGTGGTAACCAGCGAGGAGGAAATCAAAGAGGCGGTCAACGCGGAGGCGGCCAACAGCGCGGAGGTGGTCAACAAAGGGGCCGTGGAGGTCCTCCACGAGCGAGCCATACCCCTGGCCATATGGGTCGTGGAGGCCGTGGCGGTGGATTTACATCAGTGGCTCAAGACAAGAATCTCTGGGTCCATCTTGTGCAATTCCTCAAGAAACAGACTCTGCTTCCTGCTTGTATATTCGTCTTCTCTAAGAAGCGATGCGAGGAGAACGCCGATGCACTCAGCAACCAAGACTTTTGCACTGCTTCTGAGAAAAGTCATATTCACATGATTATTGAGAAATCGGTCGCGCGCCTGAAACCTGAAGACCGAGTACTTCCTCAAATCATTCGACTCAGAGAGCTCTTGAGCAGGGGCATTGCTGTACATCATGGCGGTCTACTACCTATTGTCAAAGAGCTGGTTGAAATTTTGTTCGCCCAGACATTGGTCAAGGTGCTGTTCGCTACAGAGACTTTTGCAATGGGTCTTAACCTTCCTACACGAACAGTAGTCTTTTCTGGGTACCGAAAGCACGATGGACACTCATTTCGAAACCTATTGCCTGGTGAGTACACTCAGATGGCTGGTAGAGCTGGTCGACGTGGTTTAGACACTGTTGGGTCAGTTATCATCGTACCTCCCGGAAGCTCCGATGATGCACCCCCGGTTGCAGAACTACGAAACATGATTCTTGGAGAGCCTTCGAAACTTCGGTCTCAGTTCAGATTAACATATAACATGATCTTGAATCTGCTTCGAGTTGAAGCTTTGAAGATTGAAGAAATGATTAAGCGTAGCTTTTCTGAGCATGCGACTCAGCAGCTGTTACCTGAACACGAGAAAGATGTGAAACTGGCGCAAGCTGATTTAGCTAAGGTCAAGCGAGACTCCTGCAGCATCTGTGATGTTTCCATGGATGAAGCTCATCAAGCGGCCCAAGACTTTAAGCGCCTCACTACGGATCTTTATAAGGGCTTGTTGATGATCCCGATTGGGCGTCGAATGTTCTCCCAGCACCGCTTGGTGGTTTTTAACTGGGATGGTATCCGTTCTATTGGTATTCTTCTATCAGATGGTCTTAGCAATAAAGGCTCAACAGAGGATCCAACCCTTCATGTCTGTGGGGTCAAATCGCTTCGAGAAAGACGCGATGCTACCGACCAGCTACCATTCATTCCTGCATTTAGGAGGTATCTACACCCATTCCCTAAGGGTAAAAAGCGACTACAAACCAAAACACTACACGTTCCTCTTAGCGACGTTGAGTGTGTAACAAGATGGGTATCCAAAGGCATTGTGCCAGAACTTTTCCAAGGTGGCGATGGCTATCAGCAAGCGAAAGATCGGCTCCAGGAGATCTGCAATTCGTGGGATGATAGAATGGATGAGGTGGATTTAAGCAGGATTAAACAATTACAGCTACAAGAGATCATTGAGAAGCGGGTTGAGTTGGTAAAGACGATATCTAACTCACCCTCTCTCAAATGCAAGGACTTTTTAAAACACGTGGGTTTCCATCTGTCTCCTTCAGCACGGTGTTAGTACTAATCCGCATACAGTTTGCCATGTGCAACGATGAGTGGCTCATCAAGGAGCACATATCTCAGCTGAAGAAAACCTTGTCGGATCAGAACCTTCAGCTACTGCCCGATTATGAGCAGAGAGTACAAGTACTCAAGGAGCTCGACTTTATTGATGAAGCTACTAGAATCCAACTCAAGGGCAAGGTGGCCTGCGAAGTTCATTCCGGAGACGAGCTGGTTCTCACTGAGCTTATACTTGACAATGTACTTGCTGACTATGAACCTGCGGAGATCGCAGCCCTGCTGTCAGCGTTTGTTTTCCAAGAAAAGACCGATATGGAGCCAGCCCTAACTGGAAACCTTGAGCGCGGTCGTGATACTATTGTGGCAATCTCGGAGAAGGTTAATGACGTTCAGACCAGGTTACAGGTCATTCAATCAGCAGACGACTCTAATGATTTCGTTTCACGGCCACGTTTCGGTCTTATGGAAGTGGTATATGAGTGGGCAAGGGGGATGAGTTTCAAGAACATCACCGGTTTGACTGATGTTTTGGAGGGGACTATTGTGAGAACAATTACGAGATTGGATGAAACTTGTCGCGAGGTAAAGAATGCGGCAAGGATTGTGGGAGATCCAGAGTTGTATCAGAAGATGCAGCAGGCACAGGAGATGATCAAACGCGACATCACGGCAGTGGCAAGTCTTTATATGTAAGACGCAACATGGAAGTTTTGGAAATAAAGTGGGAGCGATATGAAGATGGCTGAAGCCCAGGGTATACGATATAGACACATAGGAGATACCGTGAAAAGTCAAGCATGATAAACAAACTGGAGACCAGCACAGTGCCCAATTAATTCTACCAGTACGACAATCATTCGATTCATTCATTCTTAAACATCAAAGACTCCACCTCGCGCTATCCCAAAAAAAAAAAAGAAAAGAAAAGAAAAGAAAAAGTGAAAAAAAAAAAAACCCCAAACGCCCTGACTCGTGTCCAAGAGAAGATATATGTAGTCACCGTGTAAAAATGTGAGCACAACCCATTATATCATTGAAATGAAACAGGCCGTCTACCAGAACGCAACATTCTGCAATTCATCGTCTACGCACGCAGAGCCCGGAGCCTCTGCTGCAACTTATCCTCCTCCTCTGCCGTGGGCTCGGCGGTCTGGGGCTCGACGGTGGAGGGAGTGGCTTGGCGCAACTGCTGGTCGAACTCGAGGCCGGCGTCGTCAGCCAGCTTTCCCAGAAGCTCATGGACGGCATCTTCGCCGACCTGGACCGACGTGGTTTGGGAGATGGCATCCTGGTAGATGCCGTTTGACATGGCGTATTCTTCGTTTTGCTGCTTGAACTGTTCGAGTGTGACAAGGGTCTGCGCGCATTACATTAGTCGTGGTCCATTGCCAGGAAGCGGGGCGCATGAGGCCTAATGGGGAGGATATGCGCACCTTTTCGGGGTTGCTATTCTTCTGGGCGACGTTCATGGTGCGCGAGGACGAGGCCATCATGTGCGTCATGCGGTTCATGGCATTATTGGCTTGAATCTGGGCGGCGGACAACTCAGCCATGTCGGCCATCTGATCCATTTGCTGGGCAAGGGCCTGCTTGGACAGGAGCATTTTTGCCTTTTGGTATGCCTTTTGGGTCTCGCCCTTCTTGAGAAGGTCCTGGATCTGCTTCTTCAGGATAGGATCCTGCTTGGCGGCCTTTTGGGCTTCGCGACGGGCCTGCTTCGCCTGGAAGCGGGCCTGAAACTCGATTTGCATGTCGCGAGCAAGCTGGCGGTTCGACATGGTGGCGACGGGTGAGGTCTCGTAGTAGTTGGTGTTATATAGTGGAGCGATGGCGGTTGCTATCAGGCCGATAGAATGCTTTTGCTTTGGATCGTTGAAAAGTCGTTCTAGTTTGGAAGTAACTTGACGATGGATGTCATGTGAGTAGGATGGTGACCTCTAGGCGGGCACGCCGCAAGCGCAAAGCCAGCCAGCCAGCCAGACAGAGCGAATGCGAGTGCGGGGCGCTACGAAGGATCAGTGACGCAAACGTGGCGCAGGCCAGGCAAGACGCCAACCCACACAGCCACAAATTGAGTCGATGGGCCAGGCCTCTACCAAATATAAATCTGCACATGTTAGATGACATGTTCAAATAGCAACTGGCTGAAAGATGAGGAGGTTTTCAAATAATCAACATGTGGGTATATACAGTGAAAGTATTTTGGAATTGATCGATTGGCAGAGCGCTACCGTGGAGAATTCATCAAGATGTGATTATTTGATCGCCGATGGAGTTCGATTCTGTCTGCAGCTTCCTAGGGCTGCTGATCTTAAAACAGCCATTTGATGCATGTCGACCCCTCTGTCGCCTTTAGCCGAACTTGCTCCTGCACAAGGTCACGCCTTCTGACGTTGTGGGCATTAGTAGGGGCGCCTGTTTTTCATGAGCTTTTCGCTTACCCCGCGTCACATTGTATCGTAGGAGGATGTTGTGACCAAGGCGAGCTAGGTGGTCTATGTAAATCATATAATCGACTTGGTCTCTTGTGTGTCTACGGCATTGTTTAGTGAAGAAGCGCAATGAACTGGCGATTGAAGGAGAGAAAAACCCGCAACGTCTCGATCAACCATGCATGGCCATACCAAGAGAATCAATTGTTCCAACGAACAGAGAGTCGCTCGGCCTCGAATCCTAGTCCATTGATAGTCTTGACCTAGGAAGAACTTGGTCAGATGTGTGCGAACATCATTCACCTACGTGGATGTTGTTGTAACTATGCTTGGGACCATGATGATCAACGTCAAATGTAGAATATGCAGGAACTCCAACAGGTGCAATCCTCCCTCGGGCCTGCCGAAATGACTGGAAACCCTGCGATAAACGTTGCTGGCTTCCCTCGTCGGCCACTCTTAGAAAAAGTGGCGCGACACATCCGTGTTTCCTTCAACGACCTAGAGATCGCCAACACGAAAGAGGCATACAGGTTGCTCCAAGTTAATCGTCCACCTGGTGCGTTCCATTATCCATATCAACTACCCTACATTACTTGATGTTTGAGGACTGCTCGTGAAGTCCAGGTTGCCCTCTACCAAGTCTAATCTTTTTATTTTTCCATATTTAGAATTTAATGCTGCACACGCCCATCAGTTGTTGAATTATCCCTTTGTTCGGAGCAATCCCCTGTGTTGCCAAATTTGGAAATTTGCCATGCTCATAATGCCGCTCGTATTTAGAATACTACCTTCCGCGATCCGCAATCAAGGTCCCGCTGATGCCGACGGGATACCGGCTTCCGTGTGAGTGGAGAGGGCAGTCGACGCATTACGCCATCACCGGTGCGAACGGAGTCGTCATAGCGAATCGAGCATGGTCTTACGAGTCTCCTAACCCGCCGTACGAGGACATTCGGGGCCATGTATCCTTTTACGCCCGGCCATGGCAGTGCTTTGTTGACGGCGAACAGGTTGTGCCGCAGCGGTCGGATCTCCAGGGAGGATGGGTAACGTCCGACATTACGGGAGTCGCAAGTGAACATCACCCATTGTTCCAGGCATTGATTGGCCTAGGCTCTCAAGATTGAAACATTTCCTTGGAGGGGAGGACGCTCGTCATCGCATTCTCGGCCATGTAGGTCTTCATTTCACGGGATTGCCATGTGAAATCCATTGCGCTATCATGAATGAATGCATCCAATCTAAAGTTCTCAGATGAGATGAGGTGGTGGACAAGATAAGATGAGTGTACATATTGGCTCGCAACTATGGGTTCTTCAAGACCATGTTGGGAAATTGCACACATGGGGGTTTGTCTGGAACGAGTATGGCGCCATCTGCCGAGGAATTTCTACAGCTACCGAAAGGCTCCAGACTATTGATGAACCATTGGGTTGGTGCATTTTGGATGCAATAGACCGGCAAGAGAAATTTCGTCAGTGTAGCCTCTGTATGTCAAGGTCTGCTGTACAGAGACCAGCATTGTGAAGCAAAAAACCGAGTTGATTTTTGCCCGAGTGCTTTCTCCGCCCAAGATATGGAACTTGACTCTTTCCCCCCTTCTCTCTCTCTTTTGCTCCCTCCTTTCTTTTCTTTTCCTTTTTGTTGCTTTGTTCATTTTTATTTTTCATTTTCATTTATTTATTTGATTTTTCAATAAAAAAAGGGCGTTTTAGGCCAATTCCTGCGCCCTGAACTTTGACAGCACTCAGTTTCGACGGATGTTCGGGTAGATTGCACAGATTTCCGCCTCCTCCGTCTTGAGTTGAAGGATGGTCTCGGACGGGAAAGCGATTGGCGGATTGACGGGAAGCGCAATGCCACTCTGGCGGAGCCAAGGTGAGGCCCGGGCCCCGTTTCCCGGATGGAACGACGGTGCCTAGCGCAGCATTCCGGTGACGGGGATGTGGTCCGGGTATGCAGGAGGTTGGTTTATTGGGTTGCGCTACCTGCTAAATAGTTGGTTGTGAGCTGAGCTGAACTGAGAGGGTTTCTGAATATGGGGATGTCGTCCGGGTCGGGTGGCTGACTGATTGATTGCTGAGGGTGACAAGCTACCTGTTACGGGGGCATGGCAAGGGATATCGGGTTGGGTCTTCGGTACAGGCTTCTCACCGACTGAGTTGGCAATGGCGGGGAAATAGGCGGTATAGATTTGATCGAGATAGGACGGTGAGAACCTATCGCAACAATGGGTACTCTTGGGGACTTTGGAGCCCAACAATACAATCCCGCAAGACAGGATGGATGAGAGGAATGTGATGAGTGTGATGAAACAAGGGCGCAGAGTTGGATCAGCATGTCTTTCGCTATTGGACAACGCCAACCTTAGCATCGGTATAGCACCAACACCAACATCAATACTCGAACCAACTCAACTTGCTCCATGTCAGAAAATGGCCCGAGACTCGACTGCAGTGTGTGGGATGGAATTTGGGGCGGGGTGCGTGGGGGTGGCCCATTGTTGGTTGTTGATAACTGCGGATCGAGATCCATCAAGACCACGTCCCCTTCATCTCTTCATCATCAACAAATAGTAAGGCAAAGCACTGATCCAGAGCATGAATGGAGAAAACCATAGCTGATAGGTAG
>NAGG01001270.1:0-12291 GCA_003031705.1 Calonectria naviculata
AATTGAACAAATGGCTAAAGAAGATGAAGATGGAAGAATGCAAGAGAAGGGGAAAAAAGCAAGAGATAGGGCCAAGTGTTAAAGCCCGCCGCCGAGGCCTTGTCGGGGGTGTGGGTTTTTTCGTTCGGGACAGTTTTCGTGGCGTGGCGGGGGGCAGAAGCAGCCATGCAGGGAGCTTTGGCCCGGTGTCGACGGACAATGGGGAGGGGGTACACAGCAGGGCGAACAGGGGGTGCAAGGGGTGTAGGGGAGAGGGACCAAGGGCGGTGAATGAGAGACCTGGAAATAAAAAGAGGGCCGTAGCTTTAGGTCAAGCCAATTGGCCAACAGGACATCGCAGAGGGGCTGATTACGGGGAGCGCGCTGGCAGTGGGCACTGGAAACTCCCCGGGAGCACATGGCTAATCCCTAATCCTCTGCGGGTTCAGGGTATCGGTAGTGAAGGGTCCCCCCCCCCCGGTCGGTGCCGCCAACAACCTCCAGTTATAGGGGCTCAGCGTGCAGTACACTGCAGAGTAGGATAGCTTCGGGGTGGACTCTCGGGCCTTGACAATGCTTTACATAGGTACAATCTGTTTCAGCGCTCGGATTGGTTTACAAAGAGACCCAGCTGCGCCAAAGGGACCCTCTCAAACGTCCCGTAGACACCCTAAAACGCCAAGGAAGCTGCCATCCGTTCTCCCCTAACCTCCACCATGTCTCTCCCTCGTCGCGGTTCTGTGCTTTAGCCTGCAATCGTCTTCATCATCTGTATCTGCCCTGACAATACGTGGTTGCTTCAAACCCCCACGGCCTCCGAGTAAATTGATACATGTTCTCTACTCACATGCCTACTAATCCAAGCCTGCCAAGCTAACCGTCATTATGATGTCGCCATCCATCCGGCCCCAACATCCAAGCTAGCCAAAGCCGGGCCCACAAGCTTCAACTGCCCGCCCCAGAACACATCTGTGCTCCAGCTCATCTCTACCAGGATAGACAGCGGCCTAGGCTCTTGGCTTTGAGCAACGATAACGGTCACACCGAGTCAAGACGGGGTCCAGACGTCCCTTCCCATCAGCAACACTAACCCCTGACCTCAGCACCCTAATTTGGGAGCCTGCGCTGCCGAGAATGCTTATTTCAGAACAGAGCACGTTGTGGAGATGCCGGCATCTCGCAGTGTCTTACAGAGTACAGGTACCTGTCTAGTGACGGCTGTTGAGATGCGGGCTAGTCCCATTTCCACCATCGTCTCCGCCCGTCTTCTTTTCAGGATACGTGGTCTCTTGAGTCGTAGCGCCTCACTCTCGGTCATCTAAAGCAACACCTCTAATTTGATTGCCTCAAAGGGAAAATGAATTGTGCCGTCATGGAGTCGAAACAGGGCCGCTAGGCTGCCGGGCCGCCACGGTGAGCTATTCGAAGTAACCAGATTCCCAAGCGCTGGTTCGATTGTTGGTCTTCTTGTCTTCCCGGAAACTCAGATACGTAGTTTGTAGAGGCCGACGATCCCGTAGAATTATCGGCTTCACTGGACTCCACCCCTTGTTCCAGGGCATCATCCTCTCTCAACATACGCCGTCGGGTCTGAGCTTGCCTTAATGTGCAGAGTTGATTTCCTGTTCAATGAGAATCTCGGTAAAAGAAATTGTTCACATGTGTCACGGCGAGGCATGAGTTTGGTAAAAATAGGCGGAGTTTGCCTCAAACTAGGCCCAGTTGGTGGCCTCGCTTCACGTATCAGAGTTGGGCGCTGGTGAAGCGTGACACGAAGCTCGCCTATTCTCGACTTTTCACCTCTCTGACTGTGAAACGAGGCATTGGTGTCTGAGATCATAACCCTGCCATCGCGTTCGGTTTCCAGCCAACTTGAACATCTTCACAGTGGTTTCCAAGTAATTGATAGTTAGCTTTCCAGGTTTCTGGGACCAAGCTACCACCCCGTCGGCACCGTCTCCAGCGGAGGCTTCAATCATCCACGTTGATAGGCCCTCGATCCTAGCTCCACCATGAGGCGCTGTATTATTTCCAGAACTGGCATAAGTGCCAAGGCCAGCCCACTCTTCAAGCCCAGCGGGCAACGCAACATCAAACCGCCTCCCAGGTTCCCTTAGGCTCGATCTCTGCATTATTTCACGCAGCCTCAGACGCAGCTCGTGGTGGAACGCCTGGAGTTTCCGTTAGGCGCGCATGGCTGCCGTATCAGGCCAAAGGAATATCGCTTTAGATCATGGGCGACTCTTTCGGTGTCAGCAGTGTTTGATCTGCCAGCCCAAGCCTGCATTGGGTTCTGGGCCTATCCCCAAGTATTCCCAGGTATCGAGCGTCGGGCCTTGACCCGCGCACCGCGCAATTTTGTATAAAGAGTATTGTAAAGCTCCTCTCATAGCCTGATTCTATCTCTCCCATTAGCCATCGGTGATTTCAGTTTATCAATTATTTCTCCCATTTTAATTCGGGTTGGACGGACGCCAGGAGCGCACACGTTTTTGAATTTTGCCTGCCGGCCAAGCATCCTGGAAGCTCCCATTTTCAAGCGCCACTAATTGTTGCATTGTGTCTACCGTTAGCACAATGTATTTGTTCAAAATCGCCATGTTTGCATCGCTGGCATCCTCTGCCATTGTACCATCTGGTCTAAAACGAGCCGATGTCTTACAGGTTCAGGACTACTCGCAGTTCCAAATATCTGATGGTGTCGCCGGCAACGCCCTCCAAGAGGTCGCCCAAAAGTTTCCCGTACGTATCCCCTGTGTGGATGCATCGCCATCTCCCGTCAACATGCGCTAAGGAAGCGTTCAGATAGCGCAGTTACAGGCAAATCTAGCAGGCGTCAGCGCAAACGATCTCGCAATTCTCAAGGCGGCCCGAGAGACTGCAGAGAATGCAGAAACTGGTCAGGGAGGTTTTAACGACGCGATAGACCAGGTTGGCAAGGACTCTGACGACGGAAAGGCTCTGCAAGTTGGGTAAGTCTGATAATAGGTCCCTATGCCGTGTGTCTCAGACAGAGTGACATGCTGACACGAGAGACAGCAAGATCAAAAACAAGGTTTTGAAACTACAACTAGAGGTTCTTGCTCTTGAGATTGAAATGGCCCAGGGCAATGGAGACCAAGCACAGATCGATGCGGAGCAGACCAAGCTGGACAACAATGTAGCAACAGATCAAAAGACAGCCGGAGATCAAAGTCAGAGCATCAATTTTGCTGGCACTTCACAACCTTGAAAACCTCCCCTCTCCGAATGCCGCACATATCGTACTTGGAAATAAGCTAGAAGGGTCAAGTCAATGGTGGGAAGATCCTAGAATCTTAGTCACCAGACTCACCACTAGCCCGCCACGATAATAGGTGAAAGCACCAGCAGGTTCTGGTGACTTCACGAGCGTGGACAGGTTTTGTCGCATGGGGTATTTGGCCTAGATGAATGATTGTATTGGGAATTAAGAATACATGCTCCATCCCGCGTGGGATCGGCTGTGGTCTAGTACTAAATTGAATGGATTCATAATTTCATCCCACCCCAACACGTGGGTGGCAATTATCTGATAAAGCGTAAGAATGAATAGGAGCAATTATACAGACAAATCCCAAGCTGATTAGCGCGAATGGATAGGCTTCTTTTTTCTATTTTCGTTGCAACACTATGAGAGGAATATGTATCCCCTGTCATGTATTCTTTCACCTAATCATGGAGTCATTGGTAACCGAAACCCCATGGTCTTGAGGCCATTCTTCCAACATCAATTGTCCACGGGGCTGTTTGCCCGTTGAACTTTCCCAACACAAAGGTCAGGACACCTGTTACATTGTAAATTTAAATCCGGTATTGGTCGAGTTGAGCCTTCATCATGGTGTGGAATGCCCACATCGCGATATCCAAGGCTGGCTAGGCAGTCCTCGTACCGTCAGCAGTTATTCTGAGTTCCCTCCTTCCAAATTAACTAAACCGCCTTCCCGAAAAAAAATTTGTCCCCTCTCGCTCGAGCTCAAAATTTTTGCACTAAGCACCTCCGAAATTGCCTGTAATATCTTTGACGCCGTCGGTTCTTGATTCTACCGAGCACAAATATCATCATCACAGATCCTTCACACTTATCTCTTGATCTCTTTGATTTCTGGCCATCTCCATGGCCACTCACACTTGGCGCTCTCGGCCCGCCATCTTTTACGAATTATTCCTTTTGGACGTTGTCTCTGCGACGAAAGAATCAAGATGTCTCGCCTCGTCGCCGACATGACAATGTCTCCATCGACAACACGAGCCCCAGTCAATATCACGTCCTTTGAAGTGCGAGCTACTCGAACGACGGCATTTGTATTCCTCAAGTCAATATCAGATAATTCAAACTCCTTAAAGTGTAAGAGTTCCACCTCTTCATCCAGGTGCCGATGCAGGACCAACCCCGAGTCTCTCAGCCAGACAAGCACAACTCACAACCCCTTTTGAATATACTTGTGGATAAATGTGGCCACACGGGATGCCTGTTTTATTGCCTCTTATGAAAAAGAAGTACTGAGTCAACGTTTCGGTGTCATTCTAGGACTATGCCGCTGTCAATTTCCAGCCGTGAATCGCTGCAGCCTAATACCGTTTTACGCGCCTAATGACTTCATCATTCAGAGACTTACAATTGCATTTTGACAATCGCTTCCATACTATCAGACATAGTTACCCCACCTGTAACAATTCGAAATACTGATGCACAGTTCCTTAGAACCCCATGACACGTTACGAAAAAAAAAGGGTGTCTAGCGAAAATATAGATAGTGTTACTAGGCCTCTCAGCAACTATAGATGTCGCTTCTATCTATGGCATATTCACCAGTTTTGATCCTATACAAAGAAACTCTGTTTCCCAAGACTGATGCAGTAGAAAGCCTGACGAAGAGTCTTTGTTCTTGCAACATCAACCCAGCGAGTATGTACGTATCTTGCAACATGGCAATTCGCGGTTCATCCAGCGTCAAGAGCACGTTTGACTGCTCGGCTGATTTTAGAATGCGCAGCAAACTTGCCCCCACTCGCGTTGACAAACGGAAATCAAGGTCAATCATGGTGGGTTATATCCAGGTCATTAATCAAAACAACTATATGCTTAATTCGGCATGTTACATGCCAATGGTTTCCACAAGCCGCCCAAGGTTGTGGGCCTAACAACCACTTTTGGATTCGTCCACGGGGGGTCGAAAAGATGGCACACGAAGACACGGCGCATATATCAGATATAAAAACAGAAGCTAAGAAAAAAGGAGTAGAGAATAAATAAAAGGAGTAAACAGACTTCCAAACAACATGATACTTGGTTAGTTTTATCCATATATCTATCCGCCCACCCCATTTCATTTGTTTCTCATACTGATTGTTTAGCTTCTTAATTCACATTTGTTATAGTGTGCCCTGTTTTTAGTCATCTGTTTTGCCAGCTACCCCGGGCATTGCATCCTGACAGGTCATCACAACTTAGGATGGTATCTATCATTCCTTGGTCGGCAACCTTTTTCCACACCGATATGTTCTCCGGCGATCCCGCTGTTACAGTCAGCAACCTCCGTGCATAGCTCAGGATAAAGCTGTTTAGGAGTCGTGGTCACGTACACAATACCGCTTGTGCGAAGATTCGACGAATTAGTCATTAATTGGCGATAGCAGAGTTCATGGGAGGCTGAGAACATTCCAGATCAATCAACATGCAGAGGGACTCGTGCATAATGGCCTGATCTAGGAACGTTAGCTTAGAATGTGAGGCTGGTCAGACTTGGCAAGATGATGAGGTCCCCCGCTTCTGGAGTCTCATGGCCCTGAGCTAATGTAACAGTCATCACAACGAGAAGGCTGTCGTCATTCCGTCTCATCAGATTATTAAATCTGACTGAAATTAGGCAAATGGCTCCGCCAGCCGACAAATTAAAAACAGCTGTCTGGTCAGCACTTAAGCGGTGACAGCCACAATGATGCGGATTGGGGTATGCCGAGACCGACGGACCCGTCAAACACGGTTTGATTTTCAGCCATTCCTCTAGCCAGAGACCAAAGTGGAAACGTTGCGCCTATTTTGAGCGGGCGCGATTCGACCCAAAACTGGGAGGAGCCCACTGACATGCAGGACGATCATTCCCCAAGTTCACTATCGTATTGAGATACGCCCATCCCGGCGTCTGCGCGCGCCATACATGCAAGCCTGGGAGCCCCTACAGTTGCATCTGAGATTGTGGGTATCCAATGTCGATGCAGCGACCAAGTTGGCCGCCACCCACTACATGGCATGGTCGTGTCTCGACAAGGGATTTCATGCATAGTACACAGTATGCGATTCTAAAACAGGCTGCAGCAGAGTGGTCTAAGACATGCAGACGCTCTACTTTTCCTGTCTCTTCGTGTAGACCCTGTCTAGACTCCTGGGCAGGGGAGCGGTTTAGGGCTTGACACAATGTCTCGCCAAGTACACGCCCAACAACTTCCACCTCTAAGACGGGGCACCCTACCAGACCCTCAGGCATTTTAGTTGGTTGTGCAGATAGCATTGACTTGTCATATGGATGCAGTCCCAATGCGCTTCTCGGTGTCGGGAACAAGCGAATTAGGATGCGTTTTTCAACCGCAGTCGAGAATAGGCGGCGCTAGAGCAAGCAAGAATAACCACAACAAGTCTAGTCTGTATTTACAAGGGCCGTACTTTTTGGTTTGGGGATGGTTCAGGTCGCGCATTTTGACAGGAACTGGAACCTCATGATGACCGGGAACCGACACTGGGGGCCTAATTCCGCTCAAGGGGGGAACAAGAGGAGGGGGGAGGCGTTCAACGAGGACCCGAGGGATTGGAGACGCATTTCAGTTTTGCGCGCCATCGGGACAAGTCATACGACCGATGACGACGGAGTTGAGCTGGAGCTGTGGCGGATGCGGGAAAAGTGGTGGTTTGCTTGGCCAACACGAAGAGTTTCAGCGCAGTGGCTTGCTGAGTTGGGCCACCACCTTTGCATACCTCGCTTCTCGTATGCATAGGCGACATGAGGTGAACCGGGAAAGATCCTCGAGTGCAAGCAGCTGGCAAGGGCAACCTTTGGAGAACGGCGCCAGAGCGACAACAAGACGGGGGATTCAAGAGTCTCTTGTTGCCGGCGGCAGTTGGTGACAATGGATTGTCGCACAGACTCCACTATATATCATCTAAAAGGGGTGGTGCCCGTGAGGACCTTGGCGATGGGCGATGGAAGGGAAAGTAGGGGGCTAACAGAGGTACACGAGCCACTGGCTGGGCTTGCTACTAGCCAGCTTGTAAAGCAAGGTGGCATGCTGACCTACGCAGGTTGACAGGGAACTCGGTGGTTGCAGGGCGTGAGGCAGAAAGCCAAAGCCAAAGCCACACCACTGGTGCAAAGCTGCTCGTGTGTAACACCAGAAGGCGACGGGTAGGGATGCCTTGCGTCCAGCCGCAGGGAACAGCAGTGTGATCGATCTAGTGCTAGTGGATCGTTGTAGTTGGACTTACGGTATGAGATTTGGAGATAACACCGCCAGCGGCTCATGGGGAACCCCGCCCTCGGTCGAGAATCGAGGGGCAGATGAGCAGGGAGCTGGTGAATGCCAATTGGGGAATGGCGGCCATGGCTGTCTATGATATGCAGGGCCGTGGCAGGGAGCAGAGCTTGAACGACGGGAATAGGGAGATGATGTCGATAATAGTCCGTCCGGTGATGGAGTAGCCATGGCAAGCCCCACGTTGACCGGCGTAAAGCACAAACTCCGAGGCATTCATGGATAATGGTTGACCAGCGGGTCGCCCACTTAAAAAAAAAAAAAAAAAGCGAGAGAAAAAAAAAGAGGATTCGCTAGCCGTCGACCCTTGAAGAAGCTGCAAGACGCAGACCAAGGGTGTGCAACATGAAGAAATGGGCCTCGACGTTGGTTTGGCCGAGCGAAGTGGGCGAACAGGGCCTAAAGCTGGCTAGATGTCGCCTTTCCTCCCCCTCCCCCACACACCACTACCTCAAGTCACAAATATCCCATCCAATTAAGCGTTAAGGATGCGCAGCGAAGGAGTAGTCAGATATCAGTTTCCAGGCTCCATGTTGGGTTGGGTTACTGTGTCCCAGTGGTTTGATGCAATCTCAGCGATGCGTCCTGGTGTTGGTGGACGAGGGAATCCCCTCGCTTTGCTCTCGGCTCAAAAGCCCCGTCATGTTGCGGGGAAATGACATTTTCTTGATCTATGTCTGGCCTGCTCAAGTGAGCCCGTGACCACAAACAATGCCTCTCCCTGTCTCGTCAGCATGTTGAGAAGGACAGACGCAAGCCACAAGGCGCCTCTACCTCTCGCAACCGCGATGACAAGGAGGGAGTCAACCCCTGCGAACGATTTGATCATGAGATGGGGGAGGGAGATGCGTGCGTCTGGACCGAGCTATGTCATGTATAATCGGGATTCCATCACGCAACGGCAGCCACACTCGCATACACGCACACACACATGCACACCCAAACACCCACAAACCCGCACGCACACACCCTCCTCGACAGGGCCTGAGAGTGGTGTTAGCCGCACTGCAACTCATATCAACGGTTCAGATACTACTCATGACCAAGTGAGAAGCCCGGCCGAGGATGGCCGGGTCTGAAGAGTATGAACCGCCCACCAGCCACCTCCCTGCACAAGGATGGCAGGGCACCAATTGCATGCTTACTTCATACTCTCACTCTGGTGTTTCTCATCATTCAGTCCATTATGAAAATGCAGGCCCTTTTGTCTGTCTATCGGAAGTCCCATTAGCTATGTTGAAAAAGAGAAGCTCAATTGTGGAGGCGCAAAATGCAACTGTACTCCAGAAAAGCACAGCCGGGGGTCCTGCCCCCATCCACATGCACATCCACATTAAGCCGGTAGCTCCCACGCCATTCCATTATACCCAATTTGCCCAGGACAAGCATCGGACCAGGAAAATGCGTGGGCGCGTGTGCAATGACGATGATTATGATGAGCCAGGGCATTTTTGCATCGCCGCCTCGTCGTCATGGTCCACCTGGCGTGGATTCCCGGGAGAAAAGATTCCCATTTCCAGTTCCAGAATCATACAGGATGTAAGACATGACTGAGACTATGCTCCCAAGGCCCCGGGATTCCAGATGACCGACATCCTGACCAACCGTATACCGTGCCCTGGCAGTGCGGGCGGCGAACATGTATCCCATATCTGTTGTCTAGTTGGTTACGAATATGCACTCCTGCCCCATCATCTCACTTCACAGCCCACTCACCACTGCGCACAAAACGGGGGAGAAAGTTTGCGTCGCAGGCAACAAGAGGAACCGGAGCCGGGGGTGCAAAAAGAGGAGCCCTTGCTCGGCGTTTTGGGGCAATAAGGTAGGACACAAGAAAGACGCGCGAGGCCCGGTCCGGGGCCAACTACTTACAGCAGGGCCCCTTGTGATGGAGTACTCGTCCACTTCAAAGAGTCCCCTCCGCCAGGGCCAGTCGGGATTAAAGCCCGAAATTCCCGCTAACGAGGCCGACTTTTTTTTTCAACATGTGTGCGGACGATTGTTGCTCTGAGGTAACGGTACAAGAGCGTCAGGGCGTGCGCTTGCGTGAGGGTGCGGTGCGTGCAGCAGAGAGCAGATGGCTACGAATGGGTTTCCCATGTTTTGCTCCTTTCAGCCCTACCTACATAATACATGTACCTGCCGTCAGCCGCCCCGCCAGCTCGTTTGAGACTGACAGCTTAGGCGACTCCGATTTGGAAAAAAAAGCAGCTCTCTGACTCTCTCCCCTTTTCTCCCTGCTTCAGCTTACACAGAGCCTCCTTGTTGCCTCCCCCCTATCCTATTCCCGTCTTGTCTTGATCCTCTCTTGATAGGCACACTCATTTATCGGTGTTATTTATACTTGAACCCTTCTCTTCTCTTCTTTCTTTTTCTGTAACGCCTCTTCCGTTGGTTCATTGGAGCCCCTTCTACTGAGGTGTCATCAACACTCCACTTCACTCGCCCTTCCTTCGCCTTGTCAAACTATAAACTCTTCTCGGGCACAAGGAACTGCAGCTTTTTTTTTCTTATACCTGACAGACACTTGACTCAAAAGTTAATACATCAGCCCAGTATTGTCAGCCCAACCACCAAAAAGAAGGGGAACGAAGTATTGCGCGATGGCTCATTCTCACTCCGGCGTGCCCTGTAATGGGCACGCCTTCACCTCTACCAACCCAGAAAGGTCCCGAAACAAACCGGCACTCGTCAACTACGCAAATGGACTCTGCGAGCACAACGCTATACACAATTGCTTCAATCCGGCCCAGCCGAATGACAGCCTCTGCAAGATGTGTGCCATCGGACAGTGTCCTTGAGTCATTCACCACCTGCCCCCCTCCCCTTTTCTCAGATCAGAAGAAAAATGATGGAAATTACGACTTCAGCATGACACCACAAGCGTCGAGACCCGAAAATTTTTCATTTCTCGAAACTTGATGTCCGTTCGAGCATCGGAGCGTGGCCATCTCCCCGGATTCATGTTTCAGGCCCACCACGGAAACGGGTCACCAGGAGGCGAAACAGCAAAATTGGACAAGGCCGACGGAGAGGGCTTCCCGGGCGGGAACTACGACTACGGACCGAGACGGGGAGGCGAAGCAAGTACAGTGGTAATTACCGGCCTAGTCCCAAGAGCCGAGCAGGTGATGGATGTGGGGACGTGGAGAGGGTCAATGTATCGTGAGACGGGAGGCGGCGCTTATGACAACGTCTGACTTTCACCAGGGCTTTTATGGGGAGGCATACACAAGGGAACAAGGGTATTTCTTTGCTTTTTTGGGGGCTTTGGGTTTTGGCATAGGCGAATTCTGACAACTAGCTCTTTGTTGATGACAGTTCCAGCATAGAGTTAGCTTGGGTTGGGTAAGACAGATTGAGCACGACGGAACGGCCGAGATGGACATGGACAGCTAAACAAAGACAGACGCGCGCACGCACTTGCGCACGCACACGCACACGCACGGGAAAAGATAAGGAAAAAGGAACGAAACACAGAAGGGAGCAAAACAATTGATGGCATCAAAAAGACTAGAGACAATCGCAACAAAGTTCAACCTTGTTGAAGCAGAGAGTGGAGGGAGGGTCCCCGTAATGAGCAGCGGGCTCGAGGGCAATGCAGGGTCCACTCGCACTCCTACGCTGTAGATAAAAATAGGGAACACCAGCTGCAAAATTAATTAGAAGGGGAAAAAAATTTCAAAGGCGGTTCTGGATTTTTTTTTTTTTGGTTCCGGGAATATGCTGGGAGGGCTTGAGTACTATTGTGATTACTATACCGCAGTGTCGAGGAGGATTTGCACACAGGGCTGAGCTGGGGAGTGTAAGCTGATTGACAGATGCAGGTCTCGCCCGTGGACCAACCTCGAAAGACTAACTAGGCCTACCTGGACGCACGCAAACTGGTGGTAGTACTTTCCTCCCTCAAGCGAAAGGCTAAAAGCGTGCGCCACCCTTCGGACATTTGTGCATGGATCGCGACGATCGGGTTCCAGGACCACCTGCAGTCCAATGCGTAATGGACACTGACCCATGGTGGAGGGGCCCTTGCGCGTTATGTATCATTATAGTTTTGCTCGTGATAGAGTGATTCAGAAGAGGGAAAGGGAAAGAGAAAAAAAGCAAGCAGGCAATGGCAAAGGTAAAAGCGCATCGTCATAGCGTTTCTGGCCCTGCCGGGTGCTTCTCTCTGCTGCTATCAAGCCCACCACCCACTTCCCGCGTCTTTGCGCGCGCAGGCCCAAGACCGGCCGCCCTGGAGTCTCTCGTTCATCGGCCCCCGGTCAGCAACCGAGGTCGATGTCGTCCCGTTCAAGATGCCATGATTAGTTTTCTGTTCGGCACACGGATGCGGTTCACAAGGTCTCATGAGGTGGCGGCTATATCATATTGCATGACAAAATAAGCCCAGGCGGGGGGGAGGACCAAACATGATCAAGCCCGGGGGGCCGCCAAGGCTTGAGGCCAACCGGGGATTTCCATACCCTCTAAATGGTCAATTCGTGATTAGAGACGATGCAACGTACTTTGGTCGTCGTCGTCGTCTTCTTAGATCGTCATCGTCGTCTTCTTAGGTTAAGTTACCTCCGGTTTCCCACAGCCTGGCTGCTGACGCGGACGCTAATGGACCCTTGTAGCATCGGGTGGTCCTCCCTTCCATAGCTTTTTTTTTTCCTTTCCCTTTTTTACGTCCAAGGAAGCTAGCGGCTCGGCGGGGGAATTTCGGGGAGGTGGGAGAGGAGTGTTAATTGACTATTAAACTCTAACGATGCAACGAGCAAATAT
>NAGG01001272.1:0-16297 GCA_003031705.1 Calonectria naviculata
TTTTTTTTTTTTTTTTTGTTTTTTTTTTTTTTTTTTTTTTTTTGGCTGGCTCTCCCACCCGGGGAACTTGCTTTTTTTTTTACGTTTTTGTTTACCCAACACAGCCGTCGTGTGATCGAAGGCATGATGGCCAATAAAATCGGTACTTGGCTTTTTTTTTTTTTTTTCCCCCACTACCAAGCTTCGTTTTGCCCGGGCCAACTTGGCCCTGATCTGATCTAACTTGGGCGGGGCCGAGATCTCGCCGTCGCTAGTTGAGGCTGGGGCTGAAATAAACATATATACGTTACCCATTGGCATTTGGTGGGAATATTCTATTGTTGGCAACTTTTGCAATGGCGAAACACGGGGTATCAATCATGTAGTCCCTGGAGAATTACGAGGCTGCCGCATTCGCGGAGAGCTACCGGGAGGCTCCCCCGGATGGGTGGATCGAGAGCGAGGTATTCTTAGTATTGTGTGTTGTTGGCCCTAAGCGAGATCCATGATCTAAGCTGGCTAGGTAGGAATTGAGTTAGCAGCATGTGTAGTCCTATCTATCGGGCAAAGAGAATTGGGTAAATATTTGAGCGTTATTTTGGGCGTGGCAATGTCTAGAGAAATGCTGCTAATAGTCTCATGATTAGATTAAGAATTGAATGGTAATTCTTCAAGACTGTATACCTAGAATGTACACACAAATTAGGTACTAAACACCTGATCAAGCGCCCTACAGCTTTTGGTGCAGAGCATGGGCTTGCTGCATTCCTCTGGTCGTCTCCTTGTCCTAACTGCCCTCGCTTAATGACGGCCCCTCCCAGCCACTTCGTGCCCCTCCCGACCTTCTTCCGATCCCCCACATTCTGCTTCGAATCGGCTTTGCTCCACAACGGCTGGGCTTTTGGACTTGCTCACTAAAATCTGTTAGCATCGGAAATCGGTCTCGTGATCATAGGTGGGCTGTTATCACTGCAATCATTTCCCTTATCTCCCCGTATTTGATTTGCCGAGTTTTGCATTAGCCACTGCTAACGAAGTAGCTTTGTGTTAGAGTTAATGGTCAGGTTTTGAACCTGGCAGCTTCTTCCTCCTGCATCCGAGCCAAACAGGGGCTCATCTATGTGCTTTACATAATGAAGAAACTGTCATCACTATTCATTCTCGTGTTGTATTGCGCTACCACCACATGAAAACTTCACTTGATGCTCTGCAAGTTGTACTCTCGAATACACCTTTGAGCCTCTGGAACAAAGAACAACAAGGGTCTCAGAGTTGCCTTGCCATATAGAGAGGAATTGCCATTGATGTTCGCTTTGTCGTGGCCTCGTCATCCTCACCAACAGGTGTAGTTCGGTGCGCTTTCAGCTTTTCAGCCGCGTTTCATTAAAACGGATCAGGGTCCACGAACCGACCAACATGGTGGACCCTCTTCTAGAAGCTCTCAAGTCATGTTTCTAATGCTGCCCCACTAACTATTGCGCGACAATCCACTCAAGTTTGCGCAAGACTTTTTTTTTTTTTTTATTGCCTTCAACGTCGGGTCAAACAATCCGGATGGCCACGACACATCGTTTCTAATGCACAGGTGGGCTAGATATGCAGAGGATTGATCGGAGGATAGGCACTCCTTCTCCGCTAGTCTCCGCCCTGAAATTCGTTACACCAGTTGACGAGGTGGCACCAGGCCGCGCTGGGCTGTTTCGGGCCGCAGAAAGGACCCCAAATTGATGACCAGATGGATACTAGAGCTGCGGTCATGGCACCACAACCCGATCCCAATTAAAGGCCGTGATGGAGGGCAACACAACGTGTCGGTACATGGTACCGTAGACTAAGATGTGCAGTGAAGTACGCCATCATGCAACAGCACTGCTAGTGCTCGTTTGACCCTCTTGATCCTTCAAACCCCCGGTCATTGTCATCAATAAGAGCGGCCTGGGCAGAGTGAATTGAGGGATTCACGACTCACCGGCGACAGGCCTCGGTCATCAGCTCCGCGCTATCTGATAGCCCTCGCGCTGTGACTGGGTCGAGTCTTTTCGGTGGCGTAGAGCCCTTATCTATACATCCCCACTGGCTCGGCCATGACCGTCACCATTCCCGGACCACCGCGTGGGGAACGGATGGATACCCCAACTGGGATGGAGATTGACTGATGCGCCGGCGGCCACACATTTCTGGTAAAGGCGAAGACAAGTTGCCCAGAAAGGGTCAGATACCCAGAAAAAAACTGGGGGACAACGCAAAATTTTTTCTAGACAGAGGTGAAACGACGTGGTAGAGACGGATGTGCGCCGTCTCTAGCCTCCACTATTCATGGTTTTCATTTCCGTTTTCAAGGTCGCCATCGCCTGACCAGGTCGTCTCTTCTCTTTCCCTCCAGTCCGTCTCACGCCGACTCAAATATACGACTTCGGGTCAAGCCTGACCTGGTCTCCTCAACCTCGCTCCGTTGCCTTTGACTCGGCGCGTTGTTACCCCGGGCACAACCAGCATCAGCACACCATAGTCAGAAGGTCTTTTACAACCTGTACTCCGTCCAACAGCAAAAGGGCCCATCCCACGAACAAATTAGAACTGGCCTTCACACGCCGGCGGCACACCCACCAACAGATCAAGCATCTCTCAATTCACACACCCCTCCCACTGCTTGTCTATCAGCCAACTCGCCGCGGATGGCCATCGCCTCCCAGTCTCTTGATTGATTGATCTACACGGCCTTAGCTGAACTGCCTATCTTGTTTAGCTCTGCATCTATCCCAGCTCCAGACCTGTACTTGGGTTCACGCAACCCCAATCCGGTCCAGCTCAACAGATATCTAACCGTCCCTCCGATACGGCACACCTGTTTGTCGTCGCATTGCGCCGCACTGCGCTTGTGTCTGCTATACGTTGCATCGCCGCGTTCCGACCGGATCGCATTGTATCTACTCCGTATCGTCTCTTGCGCAGTGCTACCCCAGGTACCCTGGTTCGCCTAGCTGGTATGTAGGTTGCTTTCTCTACCCCCAAAGTCTCCTTTTCCAACCCTTGAAATGGTCATGCTTCCTATCTATGCATCCCGGGCTTCTATCTTATCCAGACCATGGGCTAGTCATATATAGATCCATGCCCCATGTCTATGTTCATGTTCCCGCATGCCCTCCCCCAGTCACACCCCAGTCACATATTCCAATTGTGTCCAATCTCCGCGTCCTTACACGCATCGCGTCCCTGGGTCCTCGCCCACACCTTGTTTTGCCTTTATCGGGGACTTTAAGTCTCGGCGCTGCACCTAGACACAACCTAACCATTTCTAGGCTTCTCCATCAGCCTAATCTTTGCCCATTCTATTATAGGCTGGGCTGGCCCTCCTTCAAATTTTCTTTTAGAAGCCTCCCTTCTCTCTCCTTCGACTTCTTCAAAAGAGCTTCAGGCTCGTTCTGAGAAAGACGGGAACCGTGACTGAGTTGGAAATTCTCGTTTCTCAACTTTATTAAGTCGCCACCATGGGTTGGATGGAAACCACAAACGATAGAGTAGCGGCCAGCGCGGTCGGCCGCTACTTTCAGCTCGAAGGGTCTGGTCATGTAAGTTATACATCTTTTTTTTTTTTTTTGGCTGCTACTGCTGCTGCCGTTGCTGCTTGCAGAGGGTTCCTCTTAAGGGTCCCTGAAGAGCTACGTCTGGCCTATTCGGTTACATGTACTAACTAGACGTCAATAGCCTCGCGAACGCAAGGGCTCACGATTTTTGACCGAGTTTCGAGCTGGCCTCGCCATCTTCTTTGCTATGGCCTACATCATTGCCGTCAATGCCTCCATAGTATCCGAGACCGGTGGTACTTGTGTGTGCAACGATACCAAGGATCCCACTTGCGCGAACAATGAAGAATACCTTTTGTGTGTCCAGCTTGTCAAGCGTGACATTGTGACCGCGACGGCCGCCATTTCGGCGCTGGCCACCTTTTGCATGGGTCTCTTCGCCAACCTGTATGAATTCTTCCAGTCGAATTCTATCTTTTACCTGTGGCTTTTCAAACTAACTCTTTTGTCACCAGTCCGATTGGCTTGGCCCCTGGAATGGGTATGTCTAGCACTCTCAGCGCAATGAATCTGATCCCTTCTAGCTTCCATTTTATTGCATAGGCGGTAGCTA
This sequence comes from Calonectria naviculata, assembly GCA_003031705.1. Classification (NCBI taxonomy): domain Eukaryota; kingdom Fungi; phylum Ascomycota; class Sordariomycetes; order Hypocreales; family Nectriaceae; genus Calonectria; species Calonectria naviculata. The sequence continues at coordinate 4,117 of NAGG01001272.1, forward strand.
ACTAATCCCCCCAATAGGTCTGAATGCCTATTTTACCTATACCGTGGGTCAGTTTTTGAATCACAACCCCTTCCATAACAGCAAATTGGACTGACCAAAAACTACAGTTGGCTTCCATGGAACTGGAAGAGTCCCATATGATGTAGCCCTTAGTGCTATCTTCATCGAAGGCTTCATCTTCTTGGGCCTTGCGCTTTTGGGAATGCGACAGTGGCTTGCCCGTGCCATTCCTCGTTCTATTAAAGTTGCCACCGGTGTTGGTATCGGTCTTTTCCTCACTATTATCGGTCTCACATACAGTGAAGGTATCGCACTCATCGTCCCAGGTTCTTCTACTCCTACGGAACTGGCTGGATGTGATCCCACAAAGCTGGTTGACGGTGTTTGCCCCTCATCTGAAAAGATGCGATATCCTGCCATGTGGATCGGCATCTTCTGCGGCGGAATTTTCACTGTCATGCTGATGTTGTACCGTGTCAAGGGTGCCGTCATTGCCGGAATTCTCCTCGTCAGCATCATCTCCTGGCCTCGAGGCACCCCAGTCACATACTTCCCCTATACTGCTACTGGCGACAGTTCGTTTGATTTCTTTAAGCAGGTTGTTGATTTTCACAGGATTCAGAAGACGCTTAACGTCCTTGATTTCAACGTCTCTGGTTACGGGGGGCAGTTCGGCCTTGCACTCATCACCTTCCTCTACGTGGATATCCTCGACTGCACCGGTACTCTGTATGGTATGGCCCGATTTGCCAACCTTGTCGACCCCGTTACACAAGATTTCGAGGGATCAGCTACTGCTTACATCGTCGACGCTCTGAGCATTTGCATCGGCGCTGTCCTTGGTGTCCCTCCCGTTACCGCATTTGTCGAATCTGGTGCGGGTATCTCTGAGGGTGGAAGAACTGGACTCAGCGCGATGGTTGCAGGTGTCTGTTTCTTCATCTCCGTTTTCTTCGCCCCGATCTTTGCATCCATCCCCCCATGGGCCACTGGATGTGTCCTGATTCTGGTCGGATCTATGATGGCCAAGGCGGCAACTGATATCAACTGGAATTATATGGGAGACGGTGTCCCTGCATTCATTACCATTGCCCTGATGCCCTTCACCTACTCTATTGCTGACGGTCTTATTGGTGGAATCTGCAGCTACATCGTGATCAACACGCTCGTTTGGTTGATCAAGGTCGCCTCTGGCGGCCGAATCGTGCCCCCCAATTACGAGGAGAGAGACGGATGGACCTGGCGCATTCCTGGTGGATTCTTCCCACCCTGGGTGAAACGATTGGCCAAGGGAAAGAAGGACTTCTGGCGGGCAGATGAACCAGCCATTGTAGAGACTGTGGCACATGGAGGGACTTCTAACGCGGAACGAGGCACAAGCTCCGAGCACGATGGTTCGGATAAAGTTACGGGCACTACACCTTTGCCTCAGACCAAAGAGACAACCAAAGAGGCTTGAAATCAAATCTCGATTTGTTTTTGGGAGAGGGGGAGCATAAAAAGGTGCTTGTTGATACGATGAGCCCCCGAATCAGAGACGAAACGGATACCCTGGTCTTAACACACAAGGTTGGGCGGCTTCGTCGGAAGTTGAGCATCCAATTCATGTTGCTATATCATTTTCCAGGGGGCTGACCAGTACCCCGTGACTAATAACAGTATATACGTGCAGAATAAGTAGTCAATATAAGGTGGAGCATTGGACGACTTAGGGGTCCAAGTTGGACCTCAGATTCATTTCTGGGTGCTTGCATATTGAATATATCTCGGCTCTCGAAAAGTCGGCGCCAGTGTCAGCCCCGCTGGTCCTTTTCCCAAGTGTCAAAGCCGTCTTACTATCATGTCATTAAAGCAATGTGCTTTAGTTCACTGGGATGATGGTGTTAGTTGAGGAATAATAAAAGGGCGAAATCTGTCCAACGGAACAAAGTATCAGACTTACTCCTGTACTTGATGACCGACTTTCATAGCGGGATATGTAATCTCTCGACCTTCATCCTTGCCCAGGTTGGTCTGAAGCACTCTAAGTTCCCGTGCCTTCTCGGCAAGCTTGGGAATAGGTACGAGGTCAAAGTCAGAGCTCAGGTGCCAAAACAAGGTACTTGAAATCCGAATGAGAGGTCTATCTGGTAAATCATTCTTTCGTTGCTCAATGGTGTTGATAGTCTTTTCATTAACGACGACTTCATGGTAGCCAGCCTTGATCAGACCTCCGGTAAGATGCTCAATCTGCTTACCAGCTTGGACAAGTAAGTAATTGCCCGGAGGGATTTTAACAGGAATCCTGTTACCCGTATTACGTGCCCAAATGTGCAAGCCGGGGAAGCGAGAACGGCCATGAATGGTAAGGAAGTTGAGGTCGGTGTGGAAACCAGCAAGGATGGTGTCCCTCTCACCGTACTTTTCAAGATCTGAGGCAGTTGGGGCAAGTAGATGGGGCCTGCGGTATAGGTTTGTGAGATTACTGCAATCTGATGGCGATCAAGGAAGAGGAGACAAACCCATAACGGCCGGCATCACTGAAGAACTGAGCAGGGAGACCGAGACCAACAGCAACCATTTCAGCTACTTTAGACACGCTATGATGAAAAGTGAGCACTCTGGGAATTGTTACATCGTCACCAAGCAGAGGAGAAGACCAACGCATTCGTCATAGAGGTACCCCACTGGTTCATGGCGGGTGCCCAACGGTCTCTGATGTGAGGGGCATCCGGGACAACATTTGGAGCATTGAGGCCAGGAAATTGAGTCTCATAAGTAGGGGCCTCTGCCATGCTCCAAAAGAACCTGCACTTTGGATCCGGCGAATGAGCCGAGATGTCGAGAGGGCGTTGCGAGGGATCAAGCCGTTGGATGACATCAAGGCAGGGTTCATCGACTGCACACTTGGGCTTCTCTGTGTTTTCGAGCGTCACACCGACCTGGTAGCTCAGCTCTGGGCGCTCATCCTTGCGGAGGAGGTCATCGGGCTGGACAAAGTAGTCTTCCAGGAGGTCGAGAAATGTGGAGTTGTCCTGCTCTGAGACGCGGGAGTCGTGAAGGACGAGTGCGCCGTAGGTAATGAGAGCATCCGCAGCCTTACGACACTCTGCCTGCACAGCCTCAGAGTCCAAGGGCTTATTGAGGTAGGCGTCAAGATCAATGATAGGGAGGTCCATAGAGAGCTCATGCTGAGATGTGTCGGTCGAAGCCATGGTGAGTATGTAGTTTTGAGTGAAGATATTTATTGATGTGAGTGTCAGGCGAGGTCCTGTCAGTACGCAGCACTGAAATCAAAGAGTTGTAAGATAGAAAAACTCGCTTAAAGAGAGAAAGAGTGCAAAATATCCTGCTCCCAGCCTTTCGCGGATTTCTTTTTTTTTCCTCTCCCCGTATCGAGCATCCGTATGAAAGAGGAAGGAGAATGGATAGTGTGTCTTGGAATCGTTTGGTCACCTGGGTTTACACCAGCCTTGATTGGTTGGCTGGGATCGGAAGTGGCCGAGCCCCGATGGTATGGGTCATGGGGTTTGACCTGAAAATCACAGGTCTAATGCAGGCACACTTCATGCGACTGCGTAGTTTATCATCGAGGCTACCAGTGTATTTCTTCATTTGGAGACGAGACACCTCGAGCTTGAATGAGTATTATATGGGCAGCCTGGCCAGACTCCAGCGCTTCCATGAAGTCGAGACATCCCCTATTAGGCACACACGCTAATGTGAACACTAATAACCACAGATTCCCCTCCGCAAGTTACATGCAATAGCCCGTCAGAGATAGAGCTGACACTGCAGAGTGTCCCACTCAGGATGGAATGACAAACTATTTAAACAGTCAGAATGGTGGTTGGTCTAGTCCTTGGAATTTTTTGGAAGCTGAAGCCAGACCTTCTTCTTCTCCCTCCCATCTTCTAGTACCTTTTATTGGGACCGCGTGCATCTTTTCCCGAGGCATTCGAGGTGTATTGTCCCTTCACATGACCGCCCACCATACGTGTGTTTTACCGAGGTCCTACAGCTGACCCGAGCAATGGTGCATAAAATCAGGTTCTTCGGGGCTCAGATCATGCCTTTGATAGACAGAGCACCTAGGTCAAATGGTACTGCACAGAGGAACTCGGCTTTCTCAACGTCAAACAACTACGCCAAATAATTCAGAATACAATTGAACCATTAAGTGTCCAATTCACATGAATAATTCCACTCGAGAAATGCACATTCCTGGGGCTATCTAATTATATATATATATATTTTTATAAAAACAAAAGCAGAGAAAGAAATTTTACTAAAAATAATAAATAAACGTAACCTGAGCGCCCATTTACATAGGCAGTATTAATTCCTAGACCAGAGCAATATCCGAGCAACATAGATAATATTAGTTAGATTCATATGAATCCATTTCTTTAGAGTAATCGTCATGCCACATAGAGGCTCATAAAAGCCAGTATGGCGTCGTCTAGCCTCAGTCTCTTGGATTGAAAGCACTTTGTGGGTTAGGCATCCCCCCATGGAATCCATATGAGGTAATGTATCAAATTCATTTGCTCTGCTTATCTACGCTTCCCGCTTAATAGATTCAAAAGTGAGTGGTGCCGGTTTTGCGGCCCGAAATCCATGTTGAATCAAGCACTACTTAGAGTAACTAAATCGGCTCCTTATCCTCCATGACTTGTTCTTGTAATCTGCTCATGTTTGAAAAGAGCAAACCATCAAGTTAGAGAGAGGTTCCTTCCAGAGAAAGATACAAAAGACCTCGTGCATAAAAAGCCTTTCCAAGGCAGCCCGAATCTCTGGGCCCAAATCGTGGCTATCAAAGGTCGCCTAAAACCTGAATCTAGCACAGGTGGCTAGATGATGTACTAATTAGCCATGTGAAGACCCACACCAAGGCAGGATATCATCATTTAGAGCAAGGCATGGCTTTGAGTTGCCAAACACTGAGCGCAATCTTGGCCGGACTAACCGACGCAAACACAACAGTTGGGTGATCCAAAGAAATTCTATTCTCCTCTCGCAAGAAAAGCGACGGTGCCGTCGAGGCAATAAATCCCCTTCTCCTCTCGTAATATACACACCCTAACTTTCCCCGGCTCGATATCTCTCCTCGCTACGACTGGGCTCGTGCCGCCTCGAGCTCCCGCTCAGCCTGCTGATAGTACTTGGCTGTATCGACACCGTGCTGGTTGTGGTTCACAAAGTTGAACCAAGGGATTGTGCTGAGAAACAGCGCAGAGTATCGGCTTTGTCGAGCAGCAACGCCCTGGAGGTGGGGGCTAAGTCGGCTGACGCCATACAGAGGCTCACCGGCCTTAACCTTGTCGACCATCTCCCGCATATCCATCTCAACCTCTCGGGCATTCTCAGTGGCACCATAGAATCGGACTAGAACGGCAAAGTAAAGTTAGAAATATGCGGCACGTTTGTGGCAATTCGTGGAGACATACGGGCTGATCGCTGGTAAAAGTAAAGGAAACCGCCAATGACACCGACACCGCCGGCCAACCGCAAGGCCTTAGGGAAACCACCCTTGCCGACATGTGAAGGAGCGAACTTCTCGAGAGTGATGAGGGCACCGGGGGCGAAAGCGGCTGCGATCAGGCCGGCGACATAGTCGGAAGTTCGGGCATAGCCAACAACACGCTTAAAATGGCTACCCAGAGGTTAGTTCGCGCCATTTCTCATTGTCTCTGTGATTATCGAGAACGCTCCAATATCGGGGCTCGAATCGAAGGGTAAGGCGAGGAGGTCGAGCGTAGGGGAGTAAACGTACGGATCATTGTCGATGAGCTATATCCTCAGCATTAGCAACGGCCATTGTGGGCTCAATTGGGGCAAAACATACCGGATAATCGGTCTGGATGGCCTTGCTCGTCCCGACAAAGGTCGAGGTAGGCTGCTTGGTCGCGCTCTCGGCCATGGTGCAGTGCTTCGTCCGGGACAATTTCTCAATGGATCACGAAGTTCGAAGTCGTCAATTCGGTATACTCAAGCTGCAGCCAACCGGTTGATGCCTCAGGATAGATCACGTGTGTGGTCAGCCCATCAAAACCCGCGATAATTGGACGGCTCTACGCCACATTGTGGCGGGTTGGGGCAGCCTTTTCAATTAAGCTCAAGGACGCGTGCTCCATGGGTAAAGACGCGTTCTGACGATGATCTACGAGGTCGACAGGTATAGAATTACCACTTGACATTGTCATTGACCGAGGACGAACACGATGCCGGCCACACTCGCATCTGACCCAAGGCCGATAGAAAGGCACGATGAACTTGACAATTACGATATTGATGACTTTTCCGATGACCCTTTTGGCCCCCCATCCCCCGATAAGTCTACGAAGAAGCGAAAGGAGCCCGAATCAGGCCTTGGAATCGAGGAGGAAGTATCAGTGCAAAAGCGCGCACGAGTCCCCAATGTGAAACTCGATGAGGAGAGGTAGGGTCTTGTCTTTGTCATTTCTTCAAACAGCACTGACAATACGGGTGACAGATTGCTTGGTCCCAATGGAATTCCCAAGCTGAGATCTCGAGCTGGTAACCTAAAGATCAAGGGCAAGGGTCATGAGGTATGCATTGAATCCTATGCGCAACTAGAACATATACTAACATTGATTTATTTCCCAGTTCTCAGATGCCGCCCGGCTATTATCCTTCTACCAACTTTGGTTAGACGACCTATTTCCAAAAGCCAAATTCCTCGACGCCCTCGCCATGGTTGAAAAGGCCGGACACAAGAAGCAGGTCATGGCGGCGCGAAACGACTTGATTCAAGAAGGGAGACCGAAGGAACAAGCGGATGACGAAATTCCCGACGAGGACATCAGGAACCTCGGGCCGGCTCCTGGGAACTCCGGCGCAAATGCTGCTGGAACCGGGACCAGCCCGAGACCAAGAACACCACCTCAGGATCTCGACATCCCCAATGATGACGATCTTTACGGTGCAACTCCAAAAATCTCACGGCCCATTGTTCCCATCCACAGCCACGTCCCGGATGACGATGACCTGGAGGCCTTAATTGCTGGGGCCGAGGGACAAGACCGGCCATCAACCTCGAAGCCAGCAGATGCCGAACCAGATATGGATGATTTGGACGCCCTGATTGCAGAAGCAGAAAATCAGCATAAGGATGGACATGTTGTACCAGGGAAACCGAGCACTAGTGGTGCACCGGAAAATTTTGATGATGACGAAGCGGCCATGCAGGAAATGGAGGGACTATGGTAATTGGAACAGTGACATGAAATATATAATGCAGTTAATGGGCGTTGGGTTGCTTCAGATATACCACTTTTGCACATGTATACATACAATTACTCATGAAGCTTCAGCAAAGAGCGAATTTACATTCACTGACTTTCCAAATTCACAATCAAATCTTGGCATCAAGCGGGTCAAGGGCATGTCTTTGGTGATCATGAAATTCATGATTTACATTCAATTGCTAAATAGTACATAGATGCCCCCATCATATGATGTTTCCAGTCTCATCTTCGGAGACTTTTAGAAATTTGATCCTTGTGCGCCGGTGTACCCCCCTCCCTGTTCAATTATCATGGTTTACATTTCATCATGACAGGCGATAACGCTTCTGATTGCTATCATCGGAATCTGCCATTTTCCGCTTAACCCCCACCACCTTTAGTTTATAATTAAGAGTTGATTGTTGCTGAGAGCGAGTCTCGGGATCGAGAACTGCGCCGCTTCTCCGTCTGATTCTCCGCTCCTCGACCTTAAGGGCCCACAGAAGAGTCAAGAGAACATCCTTCGACGGCAAGTTGATACCGCTCAAACATTGTGTCAGTTCGCGATCATCGTCGCGCGTCACGTTAGACTCGCGCCGCAAGATCTCGACCCGATCCTCGCATCTCTCAGACACCAACCGCAATGCTACCAGCGTCGCATCCGAAAGAGGACGCGCCAGGCTGGGGCTGCTGGATAGGATTTTCCGTAGAGATTTGAGTCTTAGGGTCGTGGACCTTGAGGTCGAGGTCACGCTCCGCAGCGGCATTGTCGCTCGCTGCCACAAGTTCTGAAGCACCAGTGTTTGCTTCGTCGATGAGGAAGTCGTTGATATCGAAGAGGTCGAAGTCGGACTGGTGGTGGAAGCCGGAGGCAGAGTCACCAGCCAGATAATCGTCGTCAACAGCTGAGGAGTTGGGAGAAGCGAGAAGCCCGCTTTCGAGGACATAGCGATCTGTGTCAAGGGCCGCTGACAGGCCGAAAGAATCGCCGAGGCTGAAAGCAACATCATCCGAAGCTGCAGCAGCCAGGCCAAGGCTGGCGGCATCGAGGTTAGCGAGGCTGGAAGCGACTGAGGCATCTCCGCCGACGTGTGACACTGCAGGTCGGACAACATCTCAGCAGGATGTTGTGTCAGGTCGGGAGAGGTAGCCAGAGTCTGCTCGCCAGTCTGCGCCTCCATCGAAGGCTGCTCAATGTCTTCTTCGGGTGAGTCGGCAACAGGACCGAGCTCGGGAGATAGTGAGGCGGGGTTTACAGTGGCGTTGGTGATCAGAATATCATCCATTAGGGAGTTAGACGGTTCAGAGTTGGGCTTGTGTCCATCCTGGGAACTAAAGAGCTCCTGGGACAAGGTGACCGGGTTGTCGTGAAGTGAATCTAAGGGAGAGGAAGACCGAGTTACCACACCAGAGCTTCGTCGGAAACGGTTGAGCTCCTCGACGAGCATTAGGTTGGCTTTCTGGGCATTGAGGAGAAGTGACTCAAGCTCCTTGTTTCTCTTCTCGAGAGCCTCAACCTCAAGTCTCTTGCGTTCACGGGAAGACTGAGCAGCGCGGCGGTTTCGGAGAACACGCTCGACACGTCGCTGTTCCTTCTCGTCTTCGGTCTTGGCTCGTTTTCTTCAATAAATGTTAGTGCCATTGTATAATTGTTGTTCAAAAAATGCCTACCTAGGGGGGAGGTTGGTCTTGGGCTCAGGGAGAACCTGGCCCCAAGACTTCCGCTTCTTGACCGGCTTCTTCTCCGCAGAAGCGGGTGTGTCCGGTGTATCAGTGGTGCCCGTCGGGGCAGGAGTCTGGGTAGTGGGGATAGTGCTCATGGAGGGCTTGTCCTCCGTAAACGACTTGGGAGTCATCATTTCCATTGGGTTCATTGTTGTGGTAGCCGAAGGCGTTACCGCAGCGAACAGCGATGTGTAAGATTCGCTGGGAGTCGAAATAAAAGACTCGGCCGGCGAGTTCTCAAACTTGACAACGGGTGTGTTCTGCTGGAGCGCCATCTTGAATTGTGTAGTTGATATTCGCAGAAGCGTCTTGATGGACGGGTTATGCGAGGCAGGTGCTCTCAGTGGCACATATGTATCATAGACGCATCATGGACGAGCTGGCGCAGGCAACAACGGATCCACCATCAAACGGCAGGCGTTGAGTCAGCCTGGTCAGGTTTGATGAGTCAGAGAAGGCGACAAGAATTAAAAGAGGACAAGTGTTCTCAGTCGCTGGTGCAGTGTGCGACCATTCGTCAAGGCGATGGTCCTTGAGGGGCTTAGAGCTTAGAACTTCTCGTTGATGGTGCGGCCTGGCCCTCTTTATCTTAAGGACACGTTGAGAGTTCAGGGCAATGGTTGTTCATGCCTGAGGCTTCATTTCAGGGGGAGGGAGAGGGAGGCACCCCTGGGTGGCCCCTGAAGTGGGGACGTTGATGGTCATTCTGGGACAGGCAGGTACGTACCATGAGTGCGGGTCCAAGTTTAGTGGATACCGTGGGTACGATGTGCTCAGAGGTGGCTAAGTTAGGGGCGACATCGACCCACGGGAGCTTCAGGGCGCTGTGACTCCCGGAGCTCCCAGCCCAACGCCAGCTTCTCAGCGGCCACTACCACATGCAGGTGGCGATGGCTGAGCAGCCCACAATGTGTTGCCGTTGGTGGGTAGCCAACGCAGAGCAGCAGCGCTGAGCGAGCGGTGCTTACCGTAAAATGCAACGAATCCTCTCTACCCGCTGTAAGCGTCTCTATTTACGTCCTTGAACATGTGCATTCGTATTTCATCCAGCCCAGCACGCAATGAGAGGTCCGGTACTTGCGGGTTGTTTAATTTCTCCCCCCGCAAGGGATTCAACCTCTCCGGACAAAAGCAGGCCGTAGCGTTCCCATCCACCTGGGACAAAATCCGATGAAGAATTGGCGGACAAGGGGCTCGCGTTGGGCGACCCTGACGGCCGCTGGAATCCATCTCACGGACCTTCTGGCTCCTTGGGTCGATCTAGGGTCCTTGCCCAGACGAGGTTGCCTCAGAAGGGGGGGGCGACTGGCACAACCTTGTTTCTCAATTGGTGGATGTTTAGCCAAAGTAGATTAAATTGGCCCGGTGCGAGAGACGACATATCGAGTAGAATTGTTTGATTCTGTGCTCGTCGGTTTTCGTCTCGCCGGGTCGAATCCAATAATCGCGTCAATGAAATTTACTGCTAGATGGGCCGACTGGGCCGCCCGCATTTCGAATGTCATGAAGTCAATAGCACAAGCCCAGCTGCATCAAAATACACCACAGTGGCGGGCGGTACGTACATGATCGGGCCAGAAGACAACGAACCAAGCCAGCAAAAAAAGTCAACTTTCATCCATCCTCTCCTCTGCGCCAGATAATGCTATTTCTGGTATAGGTTGCACACAGTGCAACGCGGAATGCGCTGCATGTGTACCGGTATGGCTTACATCCTTTATTGTGCTCTCTCTCAAGCACTCTGCACTCCAGTATCTGATCGTCAGCCCCCCTTCCGTCCAGGGAAAAACAGCGGTTTTGGCCTACCTTCAGCTTGCTTTTGGGTAATACGCCTCTCACCCTAGTGCCATGACACCCGAATACACAGAGTTGGCTGCCTAGCCCGTTTATTCTATCTCGTGATTAATGAGTGACAGCGCAGGCACCGGTATTTTGAGTGAACCAGGCAAAGTGAAAAGGTGCCATATTTCTCGTACCTCGTTCGTGTTTGCCTGCAAAGTGACGAGATCCACCTCCGCCCCTTCCGTTCCCTTGGGCGAGAGGGCTGAGGAGGGCTGAGGAGGGCTGGCGAGCGGGCAATGGAAGGCCAAAGAAGGATTGGAAGCCCACACAGTGGGGGGGCAGGCGGCCACTCGGCGGGGTGGGCGCCGGCCCCAGAAGCCCCAAGTTCCGGCTCCATGGGCACAGTGCCCAGAACACAAAGGACCTAGACGGGCAGGTACCGATAGGTGGTGCCTGGGAGGTTAGCTCCCACAAGCGACAATGGCACTGACAGGTCCTGCGTCCCCGGGGAGGACGATGCATCGGCGCATGCAGCATCAGGGACCAGGCAATGCACCAACATCATATCCACCTTGTAACCAACCCAACGAGAACTAATGGCATCCACAATATGCAGGGAGTCTGAAAGGGAGGGCGGTGGACAATTCGCTATGATGCGTACTTGCTATTCTACGGTCAGGAAGGTTATGTTGAGTTGGTAGGTTTGGGCGTCCAAGAGGACCAGACCTGCAACAAAAAACCTTGTGCATGGGCTGGTAGGAATGCGAGAGTTGCAATAGTTCGTAATGTTTAATCGAAGATTACCGTCAAACTCTCCAAGAAGCGGATAGATTTATGCCGTTTAGCTTACGCCAGGTACATACATTGCCGTAATTAGAGTGCGTGTCTGTCTCTAACAAGTAATTGACGCGTCAGGCCAAACGTGCAACACGCAACGCACCAGCAAAATAAGAAAGGGAAAAGTGCTCGAGAGGCGGCCGAGGCATGCCACAGCCAATGCTGTACGCGGCGTGGGAAGTGCCAGTGAATGGCCCCGTATTTCCGGTGTCTCAGTCTCTGCGTCCGACACATCAGCGGCGACCTGACACGACGCTGCTTCGTGTTTCCGATATGTGATGGGGCCAAAGGGGCCGTCAGAGGGCGATTGAGGGAGGGAGGCTAACAAGGGGGCCGCTGAGTGAGAGTGAGGCAGCCCCCTTTTTTTGGGGGGGAATGCTCGCCCACCCGCTTATTTTTGGATAGTGGACCAGACCAAAAAGGAGGCGGAGGCGGCGTCCCTCGTCAGTATGGTGGGGGCTGACGTTTTGACGTTGGCATTGGACGAAGCTAGACGAGCCCACGATACTTGCCAAGTTTTGAACTTCACGGTTTTCTCGATTAGTGCCAAAGTATCCGCAGGGCGCTAACTATCGACCATGGTTTTCTCCATTCATGCTCTGGATCAA